>BRDA01013193.1:8452-21982 GCA_036984385.1 Crenuchus spilurus | reverse complement strand
AAGTGATCAGGTCCTTGTACCGACGTACGTGTCACACTCACTCATGTGCATGCAGCCATGTTCCTGGACTAGTGAAACTGGCCTGAGGCCAGCCAGCAGACAATGGCTCACAGTAGAGCAAAGGCTTTCCCTGCTGTCTATGCTATCACATTGTGCATGTTAGGACATCCAGAGCAAAGTAGCTGTTACACTTTAAATAATGATTACAGCCATGAATAGGAAAGATTTTAATTTACTTTAATTATAGGTACAATGCAGTAGTCATTCATCTGTAGAGATGAGGTTTGCATTCACGCAGTGTACAGACTGTGTACAGCATTACAACACCTGTGTCTGCATAGAGGCTTTAACACAGACTTTGAAGCCTGTGTGAAGCTATGTTAATCATAAATGCCTGTGGAGGCCTTATTGCGCAACTTTTGGCATGTACTGTAAGCAGTATTTGGATAACAGCAGGTACACAAACACATTAAACAATAACAGCAGTATTAAAATTTCAATCTTTAAACCAAACGTGAAACTCTTGGAGACGTTTCAGAGCCAGACTGAAAGGAATACTTGTTAAATGCCATGCATTGTTTCCTTAAAGTTTAGAAAAAAACAACAAGGATTCTTTCACTGAGTAATGTTGACTGATTCTGAATGGTTTGATATGCACTCTGGATATTGTGGGCTGTTGAGGAGAGGAATGCACATGTTAGTTTAAAAAGAACTACCCCTAACCATAATAACATCGTTGTGGGTGGTCCAACACATTTCTCTTCCTCTGTTCAAATTTTCATTGTTCACCAGTGGTCATTGCAGTTTCCTTTATTCACAAGGTGATCCTTGCATCCATCAGCTGTGCATCCCTTCTTTAAGAGCTCTGGCATCGAGCATTCCCATTTTTTTTTCTCTGCTGTTAATACAACCTGCAAGTATTCTCTGTGAGCCAGATCACAAATGCTCAGCTGTTCAACAGTCTGATCTGTTTCAGGAAATGAGATCTATGTTGCAGAGTAAATCCTAAAGCAAACAAAGCTGAAGGCTGTGCAAACACATGTACGTGGATGCTCACAGTCCAGCAGGTGTATACACAGACAACGAAGCTGCATCTGAAAGACTGCAATAAAGTTTTCCTGCATTACGGGCTCGTTTTCTTGCACGCCCCATTCTGCCTACAGATGTTTCATTGCCTTTTGTTAAGTATTAGGTACTGTGTAGGGCTGCACAAACAAAGCCTGATCAAAGGTAACAAGCATACAGCATCTGAATTGAATTATTGGTGCTGCTGGCCTCTCCCTATGACAGCAGGCTGAAATGAAAACCATGTGGTATATTAAAACGCCTGCTAACATGCTGTATGAATTTCTCTCAGTCCTCTTATCGTTTTGGACAGTTGCTCACCAGTGAGGTATCCCACAAAAGTCCAGAGGACATTTGAATCTTTTGTCTTGCAATGCAATGAAAAGCCTCAATTTATGGAGCAGGAATGTGGGCATTGTCCTACAAAATCCTGTTTTAAAACCGTCCATCCATGCTGCTCAGTTAGCGAGATTGTGTCAATGGCCTGAGACGCTGGGAGCTGGATGGTCATTTCAAAACGGCACCCGACCCAGACTGTAGTCAACGTGCTCCACATGTTTCTAGTATTTCTCTGCGAGTTTGAGCCCCAAGTGTTTGACGGTATTAAGACGCTTGCTCAGAACCAGATGTTAATGGTATGCTGCCAAGTCTCAGTGGTCTTCCATAGGGGGCTCTGAAGAGGGCCTCTGCAAACAAGAAACATTAAAGATATTGGTCTTGACTCTCTCCCTCTCTTTCTGCTTTGCCATTTTGTCATCCAGGGTCGCGGTGGGCTTGGCTCCATCTTCGTGTGGGCATCCGGTAACGGTGGCCGAGAGAAAGACAGCTGTAACTGTGATGGTTACACCAACAGCATCTACACACTGTCCATCAGCAGCAGCACGCAGTACGGTAACGTGCCATGGTACAGTGAGGCTTGCTCCTCTACCCTCGCCACCACCTACAGCAGCGGAGGCCTCAATGAGAAACAGATTGTGAGTCGCATTACCACATGGAGCATCTCTTGTTCCTTAAACCAATTGTTTTTTAGCCCAAAATCTAATTTGCACAATTTTTTCTTACTTCAAAGGTCGTCCCACCGCACCCTAAATGTAGCTCACTGTGATCGGCCAAGATATATACCCACATATTAGAATTGTGAAACTGCCTGCCTAAATACTCGCATGCTTAACATAAACCACTAGGGCTGCGAATCTTTGGGAATCGAACAAATCGATCCAGAATCGGTTCTTGGGGTCACAAATCGATTTTTTTCCGATTCTTTCAAATCCAAACGAAATACTTTACCGTTGCAATCTCTGCAAATCACATGAGTCACGTCCAGCCCTTTCTTACCTGGGCTGGGTTTACAGTAAAATCCAAAGTGTTTCCAAATTGTTGCTTTCAAACACCGCGGCTTGGCTTGCATGCCTGTATGTAGCCCATGCTGCTTCCTTGTTTTGCCTAGCACTACGGTGGCTGAGAAGGCACATCCACACCCGCAAAAAAAAATCGATTTTTTGAAAACGAGAATCGATTCTGAATCGTTCAATGTTAGAGACGCGATTTGAGCTCGAAGCGATTTTTTTCCTGCACCCCAATAAACCACACAGTTTTAAGTAATGTCATGTTTTAGGTATGTTTTCAGACACTGTTTGACATACTGACTATGGACAGAAGTTCAAACAAAATGTAGGCTTTCTATTATAGTGATGTAACACAGTTTTTTCATTTTTAAAGTACCACCATCATGCTGTGCTCTGTATCTCTGAGATTGTATTGCATCTCTGGGATTTTAGCACTTGGTGCAGTTTGAGGCACAGAGATGATTTAAGCATGCAGTTTGCACAGTGCTACCCTGGTGTCTACAAGCCTTGTTCTTCATTATTTGTAATTACTTTGTAACTACAGCACAAAATGTAAGAATGAAGATTCAGACACCAAACATGCTGATGGACTACGACTGGAGTAAACAGGAAATTATGGAAAATTGGCTAAAAAAATTTTTTTAAACGAGTTAAAAATGATGAGCTGACAACAAAGCACCCATGGCAGTCCACCAAACCTAGGCCTACTGATCCCAGTTCTGAATGCTGTCTTGTTTTTTGTTTATGACGTCCTTACATTGTTTGAGGCTTTGGTGATGGAAACCACATGTAATTGCGTGGTTTAGCAGGTCCAAATGGTAATGTGCGGACCATGGGGCAAACTTAGAGGCCCTTGCTTTGAGGCTCTGAAAAAAGTGCCTGGTATTTGAGCACGGAGTCCCGCAGGGTTTTGAGGGTGGACTGTGGCACGCTCGGAGCCGATGAGGAAAGCATGTGATGTGTGGCCCTCAGTTGGAGGAGAGTGCAGTGTTCGCCCTCGGGGTCTGTATTGTGTTTCATAACGTCGTCTCCACTGCCAAAGCACTTTTCCAGACCATCCAGCCTTGTCTTCACTGTGCAGGCCGATACCTTGTACATGACTGAAAGTCTGCATTTTGATTCAAAGCAGTAACCTCATACCATTACAGTGCTGTTTTGCTCAGTCATTCCTTTGCGCTTGTTCTGTTTTATTTGTTGGAGTTTTATTCTGGCAGAAAAACAAGCTCAAATATTTTCCCAGTCTTTACTGGCCCATGAGTTACGTTTCTCAAAGTCATTGCATGGATGCTCAGATTTCAGAAATTCATTTTTCGGTGGTTCTTGCTCAGCATGGACCGATGTTTCGGGACACTGGGGATCCTGACAGGCAATCTTCCTTTCTGCCTGCTCACTGAAGCCCCATTTGAATGAAGAAGAGTGAATGGCTGTGCGCTCATCTCAGAGCTGTCACATTTTCACACAACCGCTTGGCCATTTTTGGCACTTAGCCTCAACCAAGCCAGCTCTGTCTCAGTCAGTGCACATCCCAGGATGCCCCCCTCTCTCTCTCTCTCCTTGTTTCTCTTTCTCTCTCTGTCATCAGTTTCTTTCAGGCTGCTTCTTTCTTCCTGTCATCTCAAACCTAAGGGCTAATCAGGCTGGTCTGCCAGACCTTTGAACAAAAAAAGAAAAGAACACTTGGTTCAAATCTTGAGCTTGCACTAGCTGTGCTCCTTTTTAAGATGTGGTCAGAGCAGAGGTCAGACATAAGTTTGAAATTTTTATGGGCTTCATTTAATCATCTCTGCTCCCAGAGTTTGTATGTTATGTGGAAAGTCCTCTAACTGTTTTCTTCTACCCACAGATCACTACAGATCTCAGACAGAAGTGTACAGATTCTCATACAGGCACCTCAGCCTCGGCTCCTCTGGCTGCAGGCATCATTGCCCTTGCCCTGGAGGCCAAGTAAGTCTAAACCTCATAAACTATATCTGCACTTGGACTTGAACTGCACTTGAACCATCCTGAGTTTATATGCAGCGCTGGGCAGAAGTTATTTAAGAAGCCATTTCTGTTGGCAATAATGTAGTTCTTCTAAAAACACCATCTGTATCATTTGAATAAATGCACATAAACCAGTACAGTAAATAAGCAGCAGTTTCTTCTTTTCAAAGAGATAAAACAAAGCTGAAGAGCAAAGTTTGGTTCTAATTATTCTCTTTGCTGTTTCCATCCATTGCATGAATTTGTTACATTTTATCAGCACACATCTGCTTTAACATGAAGTAGTACTGGTGTCCCAGGTATTGGATGATGAGGATGATCACAAATAATTATCACACAATAAATTGGAGTTAAATCAGCAGTTTGACCATAACTGCTTATTGTTCTAATCTCCTGTACATTCATTCTAGTGTTTAGTGTTTTTGGAGCATATAAATGCAGATAAATTACTCCTAAGTTTAATTATGATTCTTAATTAGCCTTATTTTAATGCCTTTCATCATTATTTCAACCGGTCTGCATGGAGAGCCAGATTTCAACAGAAAGCAGGTTTCATCAGACATTACTATAGCACTTGACCGGAGGCTGTTGCTAACAGGGCATTCCCTGAAGCATAGTGAGTACTGCTGATCTCTCTGGTATTACATGTGTGGTGAAAATCTGCAGACGGTTTTATAGGTGTGGTAGCAGACCATGTGAATAAGCTCTAAATTATTAAGGTGCTTTGCTGTGATTCTGAATGGAGGAGTCTTTACTAATATTACCTGTAACTCTAAAGCTAGAACCCATTCAGGAGGGTTTAAAAGACGTATTTGATTTCTTCTGTAAGAACCATGTCACAGAGCCTGTGAAATACTCTTGGGTTTCACCAAAAAAAGCAACAATATACTTTTCTGTGTCATCTTCTGACCTATATTTGGCAGTGACCTTTACTAAAGAATAGATCCTGGTTGCCTAAAAGGGCATAATTCTGGCAGGCTGAAATTTCAAACATATAATGATCGTAGTGATTTAATGTGATTAAATGAAAGCTGCAAGGGAAAAACGTTTCATTATGTCATCTGTCTTGGCAGTAAAAACCTGACGTGGAGAGATATGCAGCACCTGGTTGTGCGGACCTCCGACCCAGCCCACCTAATCACCAGTGATTGGAGGACCAATGGTGTTGGCCGGAAAGGTGCAACTAAACTCTCACTTTGCTCTTCTGTCCAATTCTTATTTACTCCAGCAAGTGTGTGAGCCTCTGAACATTTTACATGCATAAGCCTCCTTCCTCTATTCCCTAGCTGTCTCATAATGTCACCATGTGCTTCGGCTTTTATTAAGTAGAACCTCCTGTCATTGTCTACTTTCAGTGGTACAGATTTTTCTCACTCTCTCTCTTTCAGTAAGCCACTCATATGGCTATGGCCTGCTGGATGCTGCTGCCATTGTTGCTCTGGCAAAAAACTGGACCAACATTGGCCCTCAGCAGAAATGTGTTCTTTCCCTAGTTTCAGAGCCCAGGTGAGTCCACACACACTGATTACCAGCTTATACTAGCCCCGTTTTTGTGAAGAGGAGTTGTCCTTTTGGACCTTAATCTATGTAAGAACAAATATAACTAGCTTATATTGCTCCGATTTGGGGTAACCATTCCTTTAGCCCATTAACAATATAAGACCACTTCTAACTAGCTTGTATTGCTCCGTTATTGGCTAAAGTAGCTATTCCTTTAGAGTGTTGTCTGTGCTAAAATGTGGCTAACAGGCATTCCCTGCAGTGCATTACAAAATGATGTTTGAAATTCTGGGTGAATCTGCCCTTGGGGAAACTGGGGATTCTGCATGAAGAGCCAGGCTGTAATAGGAAGTGAGCGGTGTATTCACAAGTGACGACACACAGTGTTTGATGGGCCATCGCATTTGCAGTCAGGGTGAGCGAAGATTGAAACGCTCGACTTGGTTTGATGTTTCACCGTAATGGGGGGAAGGGGGGAAGGTCTGTGCCACCTGTGGTGCATGTCTGAAAGGAATAATTACTTGCAGATGAGCCTATGCACTATGCTTGTGTCTCTGCTGACAGCTTCAACCCTCCCTCCTTCGCTGTGTACACTAGGCTGTACACAAACGCACTTCATCTGTGCAGAGCAGAGCTCCTCCCCTTTTTAGCCTCACCTCCCTTTGGTTCTTTTATATTATGGAAAAGATCAAAGCTCTGGAGCTGAGCCCGGTTTGACACGTGGGCTGCAGTAGAGCTTTAATTGAGCCTGAAATATTCAACCAAACTCAAACCTAAGAAAACACAGAGCACCTAGGTTTGTGTCTGAACCTGATTAAAGTCCAACAAGTCTGTCTGAGTTCAACTAAGACCAACTGGAGATCAAATTAAACCTTCTAATGATGGTCCCATTGCGTTAGCTTAGCAACAATGACTGCAGTAATCGGATCCTTATAAATGTACAATTAGTAGGCTAATGATCAGCTAATGAATATGACTTTTTCATCAGTCAGTACCGTCAGACAGCGTGTTCTGGATGAACTTTACATAACACATTACTCTGTGTGCTGACAACACAAATCCATAACTCCAGCAAGCTAAATTAAAAGCTATTCAAATGTATGAAAAGTAGGGAAAATAACTCAACTGGGATTGCTACAAGCCCCAATCAATTAAAATGAAAGGATGGACTATGGGAAACACACAAACTCAGCACGAATACTCATGTCCTGTTGGGTTTGAGCAAATACTCAGCTCAGCTTACTGATTACACAACGGATCCTTCGCTCTTAATATCAAAAACCTCAATTTAGGCTCCAGGTTCTGCACCACCCTCAACCATTGTGTGAAGGAATGTTCTATCTGTCTTCCTTCATCTTCCCAGACTCTTTACCTACTCCAGGAAAGCACCTGTCTCCATAGCTTTATGTTAAGCCCTTCTCCCATCTTCTAGTTCATGAATAGGAGTGGACTGTGCTAAGCTTCTTACAGGATTTAACATGGAGTAGGGACACATACCACAAACTAAGCTACTCAGAAAAGGTTCTATAGTAATGCTCTCACTGCTGGCTGAGTCTCTGTCAACTTCTTGTGGTCTTATCTGATTGAATGTAAATAGTTATCACACTCAAAGCTGTTTGCAGACAACCTGAGGTTTTGCATGTGTATGCCATCACATTGTTTTTCAATAAGCCATTGTCTAGTTTGTTTCCCAGACTAGCAATTTTCTGGAACTATTAACATTTTCCCTGCTCTCAATATTCCGGGCTGAACTCATTATCCAAATATCAAATCCTTTTCAGCTTAGCAAGTATTAGAGCACAGAAAGTGCTGAAACTTGCTGTGAAGAGGTACTCTGTGACCTCTATCAAGGCTCCAGCAAATATGTGAATCAGTTGGTGGTCCTACAGGAGGTACTTTAGAAACCCTGCTGGTAACAGGGATGATTTACAATCTGAACTGTGTGCCAACCTTGTTATTTTGTGGTTCAAAGATAAATTCAGGATGAGGAAGTTGTTTCCATTCTATGCCCCAAGAATATATATTCTTTTAAGTTACAAAATGTATTTCACAGGGGCTCCTGTACAAAAATTGCTCTTAGTGCAGTTTTGTATTCCCCATATTCCAGATGTAGACAGTTAGTCAGCTGATGCTTTTTCACTTGTACATTGGCTCTACAAAGATCAATGTCTATGTAATATATTGCAATGATGTTGCCGGGTTCTTGTGTGTGGAAGCATGTACTTCATACTCACAGATGGAGAGTTGAATGGGCAAGAGAGCGGGCATTTGATTTATTATGCCACATAATGTAAAACATCGTTTGAACACCAAATTTGCAGACATCCATCACCAGCCAACAACTGGCTCCTGCACATGAACACGGTACACCACAAACTCTCACTTTTAACTCGTCTCATTAACAAGTTATGCAACAACACGGATCCTGTTGTAATTTGTGTGCTGGTTTAGTTCAGAGTATTGTGGACTATTTTATTTGCTTAAATGTTTGCCCTCAAAGAGCTGCAGTTTTTTCTGTTAAAATCTCCTTTTCCCTCGGAAATGGAAGCAGCCAGTACAGGAAACATGCCTTTGTATTGTTCCTCAGGATTAATAATGTACATGATTTTTTTGCTTGCACTCAACTCGGTGACACACATCTTCTCTCGGGGGATGTTGGCATCTTTTAAAATATGTAACTGTAAGTGTCAAGTGAAAGAAAGCTTTGAGACTCCCAAGCACATGTGGTGAAACAGGAAAAAATTATATTAGTGATGTGAAAGTTAATACATTATTAACACAATACATTATTAACACCAGTGTCATTAACACACGTTCATAGTTTGACCCTTCAAATCATATTACTTCAGTTTGAAGGTCAGCAGTTTGCGTACTGTCCACGACTCTTTCAGGCTACAGCTTTTAAACCCTTAAACACAGTGCTGGGCTCAGTGTTTTAAGCCCTGTTTTGTTGATTGAAACTGGGTTATGATTAAATTGATGCAAATGACAATCAATACTGCTTCTTAATGTGGCCGAGTGTTGCTAGGGAATCAAGGGATAAGTCCTCGTCACTTGTATTGTGTCCATTGTCTTCAGAGCACATTTCTGAAAGACAAAAATGATTTGTTAGCCTTAGTTAAAGAATGGGCTCTTCTGGTATTTTGCTTTTAGGAACATTGGGAGCCACCTGGTGATCTCCAAGAGCGTAGATGCATGTGCAGGGAAGGCAAACTTTGTGAGCTCTCTGGAGCACGCTCAAGCCCAACTCACGCTGTCCTACAATCGACGTGGAAATCTAGCAATCTACCTGATCAGCCCACAGGGCACACGCTCAACCTTGCTCGCTCCCAGGTCAGGTCACATGCTTATTTTATGTCTGAAATGAGTAAAAGTAGAATTAAAAAATCTATACGACTATCATATCTTTGAGTGGGGAAAAAATAACAGTGCGTGGAAGGAAGCCTGTTTTAATGTTTAAATATGAATTATTGATGATTAAAGGCTTCATGTGTAATAAATGTGTTCATAGACTATTGTGATACCAAACTTCAGTGTCGTCTTAGTCCGTAGAATGCAGCGTTCCCACTCCTGTACACACATCTCCATTGTATTGACAGTAAGATTTATTTCACTAAAAGACTCGAGTATGCTTTTCTTCAGACCTCATGACTATTCCTCTGAGGGCTTCAACGACTGGGCCTTCATGACCACCCACTCTTGGGATGAGGACCCTCGTGGCGAGTGGACCCTGGAGATTGAGAATGTGGTTGGATCCAGCGACTACGGTAACTTTCACTCATGTACTGTAATAGCCTTAGACCCCCCCAGAATATCCTTAGCCAGCCTTTGTTTTATACAGTGATTTATGCATGAGGAGTGCAGGCCAGGCACTTCGCCTGAAGTGATCAGCTTCGCTTCTGGCTTTCCACAGCGCTGCATCTCTGCACACTATGCAATTGTAACTAGCTGAACTTAGTGAAGTGCGCCAGTTTTACATACATAAGAGAGTAGCTAAGCTGCAGCAAGGTTTTCCAGTGTTTTTACTCAAAGTCACAGACCTTGTGTGGATGTTTTCTGGCCTTTAAGACGATGACCCTGACTATTGTACATTTTGAAGTTTCCTCAAAACTCTATAGATTACAGTGCCACATCAAAAATATGAATAATATTGTGAAAATGTTCCTCGTTCAGAATTTAATTCAAAAAGCTAAAATGTCGTATTTTATCTTCATTAGGTGTAAAGTGACATTTCAGGCCTTTTTGTTTTATTGTTGATCAGAATGACGTGTTGAGAAATACAGAATTTTAAATGATTAGAATATTTAATTTATTCAAACAGTATTGACATTAAACTTTACATTTAATTAATATAAAATATGGCTGCCTTTTTTAATTCAATGATGAGCATGTGATCTTTTTACAATATAATACAATATTATAATACTTGGAGATGCACGAATCGCCATAAAAATAATAATTTGTTTGGCTTAATTAGGAAACTCTCACAATATTTTGACTTTTTTTGTCCCAAATTTTAACCCATCTGTGCAGTGAAACACTCAATAGTGAGCACACTAGGCTGTGAACATGTGCCCTAAGAGATGGGCAGCCCTGTCCATGGCACCCACCATCTGTTTTTTACAACAGATGAAATTTAGCTGTGCTATGGTCAGACATATGGATATTGATTTAGTTTCATTTTTGTAGCACACAGTATTGCCTGACACGGTGTGCAGTCCTATCCATGGCGCCCGGGGAGCAGCTGGGGGTTAGGTGCCTTGATTGATTTTTTTAAAATTGATTTTAAGTGATTGATTTAATTTTTGTAGCACACAGTATTGATAGAAAGAGGAAAATAATCGTTGGAGAAGGTGTTGTCATAGCAACAATTACCAAATCTCTGGCTTAACAGAGCGGCAGCTTATTGCAGTCTAAACTGAGCTTTCTGTTTAAACCATTTTTCCTTTCTTTGTTTTGCCTCCACTTCATGTCTTTTAAACACTTTTGTAATTACATCGTTAGTAATGCCACGAGTTACTTTATTTGCATTTGATTTACATTCTGTATCAACATGTTTGTCAGCACTGAAAACATTGCTGAAGTGTAATGGGTGCTTACGCTCCAAAACTGACAAAAATAGGACATTACTTAGTCGTAAATGTGATATTAGTTTAGAGAGTCTGATCTGAATGTCTGTTAACCTCTACTAAGATGTGTATAAATTCAGTTTTATCACTGTGACTTCTGAGGATTAAAATGCTTTCTTTAAGTGACTGCTGATAACAAGCAGCTTGACTCAGTTTAAGCCATTTCCTGTGCACTCATTAACAGTCTGGTGGGGGGTTCTCTGTTGAAAGTGTTGTCTGGGCTAGGACAATTAAGGCTGGGGTTAATAATGTTACACTGAGAAATTAGTTCCCAACACTGTGGACTTCACTGAAAATCAGGAGTGTCTTTATTCTGAATCTGCCTCCCTTTGTTCCCTCGATCCTTTTTTTCTGTCTTTTATGCGTAGTCTTGGCTTTAGCTGTTTTCCTTCTCCACACCCTGTTGTAAATCTTATTAATTAAATCTGGCTAAGTAAATCACAGGATTGAGGCTCTCTCCCTCTCTTCACTCTCTCTCCCTCCCCCCTCTATCACAGCCACCCCTGCAGACCGTAAATATACACCGAGCTGTACCTTGTTCGTTTGTACTCAACTCACTGACACATAACTGGTGTGTGTGTTTGTACTTGAATAGGCCATCTGTTGCTTAAATTGCTTTGATGTTTTGACTGCATTAGCCTTAACGACTTGGTGAATTGTAGACTCTTAACAGACTTCGCCAATTTTAATGGTGGTTCATAAAATTGGGCCGAAAAAGTGATTCCATCAAGCTGTTTCAGTAATCAGATTCTTATAAAAAGGACCAACAACATGTGGATTGTGTGCCAATTCAGGGCTCTCATCTTATCAGCTAGTGGATAATTACAGCCTTGTGTGAACTCATTCATCAGTAACTGCTCAGGGTATTTATCTGTATAACAATTTATGATTTTCATTTCTCTCTGATTCTCTCCTCTTTGTCTTTTTAATTCTCTCCGTCTCTCTCCGTCTCTCCGTCTGTCTGTCTCCGTCTGTCTCTGTCTCTCTCTCTGTCTGTGTCTCTGTCTGTGTCTCTGTCTCTCTGTCTCTGTCTCTGTCTGTGTCTCTGTCTCTGTCTGTGTCTCTGTCTCTGTCTCTGTCTCTCTCTGTCTGTGTCTCTGTCTCTCTCTCTGTCTGTGTCTCTGTCTCTCTCTCTGTCTGTGTCTCTGTCTCTGTCTCTGTCTGTGTCTCTGTCTCTGTCTCTCTCTCTCTGTCTGTGTCTCTGTCTCTGTCTCTGTCTGTGTCTCTGTCTCTCTCTCTCTCTCTCTCTCTCTCTCTCTCTCTCTCTCTGTGTGTGTCTCTGTCTCTCTCTCTCTCTGTGTCTCTTTCTCTCTCTCTCTGTCTGTGTCTCTGTCTCTCTCTTTCTCTGTGTCTCTGTCTCTCTCTCTCTCTGTGTCTCTTTCTCTCTTTCTCTCTCTCTCTGTCTCTCTCTCTCTCTCAGGCACGCTCACCCAGTTCACACTGGTTCTTTATGGCACTGCCTCCTCCTCTGGTGGTCCGTCCACTCCTGACTCCAGTCAGCCCGCTGATGGCAGCTGTAAGACGTATGACCTCAGTCAGATGTGTACAGGTGAGAACCAGACTGCTGTGGACAAGGTGCCCCCTGCAGGCTCCTTACTGCACTTACATTAGAACGGCTTGTTTTTTGTGTTCTTTATTACTATATTATAGAAATATATAGAAGGCTTCAAAGGTTAGGTTTTTTCCTAAGATAATCTTTTTCCATGATTTTCTCATTTTTAGAAATACAGTAGTATATTGTAACCATCATACCTCTGAAATAGATATAGTATATAATAATTTTAAAATGTATAGTTGATAAATGACTTTGTACATTTTTGTATTGGTTTGTCACCAAACAAAATGCTTTGGGGTCAGGAGTGACAGCATTTTAAAGCAGAGCTAAGGTCTCTTTACTTTTATGTTGTCTTAGCCTGAGCTTTTAGGTTGTGTGTTGATGATTGTTTTAGACTGAGTTTCCAGTGATCTAACCCCTAGTGCCTTGCACTGAAGACTGACTTTAACTTGAGCTGTTTTCAGCTGTCTGGTGAATTCACATCGAGTGGGTGGGCATGTTCCTAATGGTTCTGTTGTGTTCAGCATAATCAAACGTATACAGTGAGGAAAATAAGTATTTGGACACCCTGCAAATTTGCAAGTTCTCCCACTTAGAAATCATGGAGGGGTCTGAAATGTTCATCAGAGCTGTCCAAAGACACCAGAGACAAGATTGTAAACCTTCTCAAGGCTGAAAAGGGCTATGGGGCAATTGCCAAGCAGCTTGGTGGAAAAAGATCAACTGTTATTAGAAAATGGAAGAAGCTAAACATGACTGTCAATCTCCCTCTGACTGAGGCTCCATGCAAGATCTCACCTCGTGATGTATCAATGATCCTAAGAAAGGTGAGGAATCAGCCCAGAACTACAGGGGAAGAGCTGGTCAATGACCTGAAGAGAGCTGGCACCACCGTTTCCAAGGTTACTGTGGCTAATACACTAAGACGTCATGGTTTAAAGTCATGCATGGC
>BRDA01013192.1:103220-120931 GCA_036984385.1 Crenuchus spilurus | reverse complement strand
GAGGTTGTTTATAAACTAATATCTCATTGAGGCTATCACTGTGAGATATCATACCCATAGTGTTTATTGTTGTTTATGGACTAATATCTCCTATTCTAGTGATTAATAGTGTTTATTGAGGTTGTTTATGGACTAATATCTCCTATTCTAGTGATTAATAGTGTTTATTGAGGTTGTTTATAGACTAATATCTCCTATTCCAGTGATTAATCGTGTTTATTGAGGTTGTTTATGGACTAATATCTCTATTCTAGTGATTAATAGTGTTTATTGAGGCTGTTAATAGACTAATATATCCTATTCTAGTAATTAATAGTGTTTATTGAGGTTGGTTATGTACTAATATCTCCTATTCTAGTGATTAATTGTGTTTATTGTTTGTGGTCTAATATCTCTTATTCTAGTGATTAATAGTGTTTATTGATGTTGTTATGGACTAATATCTCCTATTCTAGTGATTAATAGTGTTTATTGAGGTTGTTTATGGAGTAATATCTCCTATTCTAGTGATTAATAGTGTTTATTGAGGTTGTTTATAGACTAATATCTCCTATTCTAGTGATTAGTGTTTATTGAGGTTGTTTATAGACTAATATCTCCTGTTCTAGTGATTAATAGTGTTTATTGAGGTTGTTTATGGGTAGTATCTCCTAGAGTATCCCTGATGTTCTTTTAACAGGAGAGGCATATTTACTGTAAACCACCAACAGCTTATCCATTTAGTAAATCTGTGTGCTAATTTGTCTTGCCACATCATACAACACATCCTTGTAATGCAGCCAATGTTAGATGATTCATGCAGTTTTTTAGCAGTTTGTGATGTTTCATGTTCTGTATGTGTTCCCCAAATCGTGCAGTAGGCTAGTCAGTATGTTTTTCTAAAGCAATTTATAACTTCAGGTTTATTTGTACATTTGTAGTGCAAGGACTCTGGTACAGTGTGGTGAGCTCGTCCAGGTTGGTGATTGAATCATACTGTAGGCAGAGATATCACCCACTATATATAGGTGTGGGTGTGTGTGTGTGTGTGGGTGTGTGTGTGTGTATGTTTATTTTTAAGGATCCTTTAGTAAAGAAAATGGTTCTCTATTGAAACAGGAACACTCAAAGAACCCAAAGGGGATGAGGAATGTGCTATAGATGACTATGCATACAGAACTCCTTTGAAAAGAGTTCTATATAGTTCCAACAAAGGTTCTGCTATCATTACAGTGTCAAGCTTGTAATAACAGAGAAGCCCTTTTTGGTTCATTTTCAAAAGGCTTGTATATAGAACCATCTATAGCACTTTCCTCATCAGTCTGAAGAACTCTTGCACATTGTAGTGTTTGTGTTTCAATATGGAACCTTTTTCTTTTCTACAGAACCCTTGAAGAAGTGTAGCTCATGACAATCAGACATTCAGAATCTCACAATAAGAATATTTTGTTTGAGTAAATTACTATTCAAACAGTATCACCATTAAAATGAGAGGCTTGTCGTGTGTTTGAATGGTATATTTTTGTAGATGTCTGGGTTTGCCCAGTCCATAGAGTTCAGATCCAACACAGTTGAATCTGATAGGCAGATCACACTACAGATCTTCTGGTGTGTTATACCTTAACGCTGCAGGCTGGCACACCTGCACCGCTGTATTTTCAGTTTAATCAGGGTTACTCTGTACGTGCTGCTAGTCTAGGTGACAGTTATCAGCTCACTTTTTTAACTGCACCGACTGAAGCTTAGAGCTTTTCATTTGGGTGGACCCAAATTTCTGACTGTGCTTCTGTTCTAGGCATTGAAAGTGGAGCGTGTGTACTGTACACTGCATCTTCTGTCACTTAGTGTGATAACCGCCCACGAACCCGACCGTCACACAGTGGCTCCCATTTAACACTGTCGCTGTGACAGGCAGTGCAGCCCGCTGCCTGCTTAACCTTCATCTGTAACCTCTCTCTTAGATAAACACAGGCGGGATTTGCATTTCCAGTGAACCCCCCCCAACACTCTCCATTTCTCTTTAACAAGTCTTAAGGGTCTCTCTCTCTCTCTCTCTCTCTCTCTCTCATTCTCTTTCTCTCTCTCTCTCTCACTCTCTCTCACTCTCTTTCTCTCTCTCTCTCTCTCTCTCTCACTCTCTCTCACTCTCTCTCTCTCTCATTCTCTCTCTCTCTCTCTCACTCTCTCTCTCTCACTCTCTTTCTCTCTGTCTCTCTCTGTATCTCTCTTTCTCTCTCTCTATCTCTCTCTCTCTCTCTCTCTCTCTCTCTCTCTCTCTCTCTCTCTCTCTCTCTCATGAGGTTCATTTGTTTGGTCTGTTTTCACTTTCCACTTCTGGCAGGCTGATTGAAATCAGTTTTGTTAAACTGTCTCTCCTTATCGGGCACCATCAGAGGATCTGATTGCTTTCTTCTCCTCTACTTAAAGTGACAGCGCAGTTTAGAGGGGGCTCTGACATCTGAAGCATGCAAATCACGACTTCTTTTTTTTTGTGGGTTACATATTTATTTATCTCTCTGGCACTTGCCCATTCATGCTTTTCCATTAGCACCAGCGGGTAGTGGGCACTAAATATAGAATTCTGTGTGTGTTATATATTTACTACTTTACTATGTGAGCTGCTGTTTAATGATGATGATCTTCTCTGTATATCTATGTGCATATATATATATATATATATATATATATATATATATATATATATATATATATATATATATATATACTGTAAGCAATAAACCATAAGAGGTTGGTAATTGTTGTTGTTTTTTGGTGTTTCTGGTATAATATGAAGCAGAGTGAGTAAAACTTTCTTCTCCTTTATAAAATCACAGTAACACACCGTCTCGAGTGATATCTTGCTTTTATAAACTGGTGGTCAACATAAAACATGATAACATGGTAATGTTCAGTTCATACATTAATGTTTAAATCATTCAATAAAATATTTTTCCACCATAAGATGCAGCTCATAAACAGTTAACACTGCTGCTGACATGAGGATCGATATCAATCTACATCATCTAATATCAGACAAATGCATTTTAAATAAATAAATACATTTAAATACATTTTTTGCTCATTTATTTTGTTATATTGTGCTTTGTTGGTTTGTCTGCTGAGATGTTAAAATCTTCAGTAAATATTTTATTATGATTATTTGTTCTTTGGAAAAACAAGACAAAATACATTTAACCTATTTAATTTATTCAACAGTGACAAACTTCATATAACGATGAAAAACTGTGTTCAGCCTTTTTTCATTTCAGTGCATCCCTACTTTTAAATCGATATTTCATGCCAAATGTTTTCACTCATTTTTAGAAATTAATCTCTGTAATCATATATAACTCTTCAGTTGTCAACTAAATACAGCAGAATTTAGTGAAATACAGTCACGTGCTGCCTGATCATTTTAAAAATGCATTAAAACTATTGAAAGGTAGAATATGGAATTGATTGCAAAATTTAAGCACTGAAAAGTTCCCATGCTTTCAATTCTACTTGTAGGTCCAGCTCTAATGGCTTACTTGACACCTAGTTGGCAATACCTTTAAATTGCTCACTTTATGCCATTAAAGTCTACTTTCAGTGTTATTTCTACTATTACTAGCTATTAGTCAATTTGCCTCTTGGCTATGCTTTCTCTGTAGGTAATGTTACATGTATATATGGCACTGTTGTAGGTGTGCAGTTACACATAGTCAGCCAGTGTGCACAGGCAACATATTTCTATGAAGAGTGACAGCACAAGTCAGGCCACTGTTTATGCAGTGCTACATGGTTGGCCTCAGTGATGAGCACTACACAACACGTGTACATGACTATCAACACTCACGTGCAGTCAGGTCTCTCTGTGGGAGGCACACAACTTGCAGTCAGGTTTCTCAGGGGTTGTGATTCAATATATCACAGTATATTGTGATACTCTAAGGTGTTATGTTTTGATATTTAAAATTATTTTCTCATTTCAGCTGTCAGTTGTACACCTTAATGCTACTTACTTCCAATGCAGTGTAAGAGTCTGTTGTAGATTATTTTAGATACCGCCCAGACCTTTTTTTTATTATTATTTTACATAAACCCAACTAATGAAAAGTCAATTATGTTTGTTGTGACAGTTAATAACTGTGGGATATAATTGTAGTGAGATGAAATAATTACAATCAGTTTGTTTTGTAATAATTGTGATAGGCCTAGCTGGAACTGAAGCCACTGAGAAATCATGCTGTTAACATTACAGGTGGGAATGTGAGCTTTTTGTTTTTTGCCTTGACATCCACAGAACAGTCATGTTCAGGATGTGTCTGTCTTTATCTGCATGCATGGGGTTTTAATATAAGGCCACAGGATTAAATAAATGCTAAATGCTGAAGGAGCACATGCTTCCCATGTATGGCTGCCCACTAAATAATAGCACTTTATCATTTTTTGAGCACTGAAGAGACATTACATTCACATTACCAGACTGAAGTGATTCAAATCTGATTTGTTGCCTTAATGACCTGATCTTTTCAAGGCTGTGTGAACATGTCAAATCCTATCTTTCCCAATCAGATTAGAGTCACCTTCATATGTGGCTTTAGACAGGACACGTCTCTGATTCATGAAAATGTGACGTTACCAGCCAGGGGTGCATTTCCCGAAATCGATTGAACTTAGCGATTTATGAACAACTTTAAGAACGACGTAACTTTAAGAATGCGATTTTTCCGACTGTTTCCCAAAGCCTTCTTATCTTCCAAACTTACAAACCAGTCCCTAAGTAGCACTTAGTTGACTCTGCCCTCGTGTCTGCGTCAAATAGGCTTGGCCAGTCGAAAACTGAACAACCGATTTACATACATTTCTTCATTTTTAAGCCACAAACGTATTGTTATGTAAACAATAATTATAAAACAAAACATCAGAAAAGTATTTACACTACATACATGCAAAAAAATAAAAACATTTCACTTGCAGTTGCTGTCCATCGCATGCCAAGCCTACCTATAAAGAGGCAAATCCTCTTGGTTATGTGTCCATGATTAATCAGTGAATTTGATTGGTTAAGAGTTGACAAGCTTAGTAGGCCAATTTGTAACCATTGCTTGGGACACAATATATTAATTTACTACTACGACTATTACACTGGAAAACAAACCCACTGCATTTATGTAATTTATCTGTGTATATCAATAAATAATATATTGTACTTTAAGCAATCTTAGATTTTTTTTATTTCGTAAAAACAATCATTTCAACTTAATAAGTACACGTATGCGGAGTATAGAACTAAGGACGCTGACTCTAATTTACGTGACACAATTACGCTTTCAAAAGAAAATTTAAATGTTCATGAATTCTTGTTTAATACACGCGTGTGCGCATTTTCAACGGATGATCAGCGGCCTCTTTCGTTTTTCAGACAGAACTGCACGTGAACTTCAAGTTAAGAACAACTTGGCCAGTTACAAGATGGTCAGACCACTCGTAGATTTACGAACCAGTTTAAGTACGACGTGGGTTACGAAGGCTTTTGGGAAACACTCGTAAATTTAAGAATGTTCATAAGTACGAGGTTACGAAGTACTTAGCCTTAAGAACGTTTTGGGAAACGCACCCCAGGTTGGTTTTAATGGGTCTGTCTCAATATTAAGATTAAGATTAAGATCAACCAATTTAGCCAATGTGATTTTTCACACAACGGAATTTGACCTCCACATTTAACCCATTCGTGCAGTGAAACACACACACACACTAGTGAACACACTAGGCTGTGAGAATTTGTGCCCGAAGCGGTGGGCAGCCCTTATCCACCGGCGCCCGGGGAGCAGTTAGGGGGTTAGGTGCTCAAGGGCACTTCAGTCATGTCCTGTCTGGGGATCAAACCGGCGACCTTCTGGTCACAAGACCAGATCCTTACCAATGGCTGCCCCATTATCTAGTGAGCTCTATGTACACATCACAATATGTCTCACTGTCTCAATTCTTAGATAACTCAAAATGCTGCCTACTGATACCTTATTTTGACTAAATTTTGAGACCATTGAATGCTTTCGCAGTCATTAACAAAATCCCACAATGCAATGCGGTACAGCAGGACGTCGGATATGATAACAGCGCAACAGATATGATTTTTAAATGTTATTCTTATATTTAATTCTACTAAAACTGCTTTAAAAAGAAGAGCAGATCTATGGTGGTCATGTGCCGAGGCAATTTTGACAGCTGCTGTGGGCGGGAATAAGTGATGTCATCGCTGTCTAATTAGAGTCTCATTTATCTGTCTTATAGGGTTGGATGATGATTAAAACGCTGACTACTTACACAGCTGCTTACATTTGTATCACAATAGGTAGCTTTTTAAGCTGGACAGAACAGTTCTATGTGTTTGGGACTTATGCTGCTTTCAAGTCAAATACACTTGATCACAACAAGTGTTTGCCAGTGAGAAACTGATTTGTTGATGAGTTTTTAAGTTTCACTAGCAAAACATCATGTGGATGTTGCTCCTTCAGTAAATGGTAAATGTTTAACAGCTTGGCATGCAGTTCAATTTGTGTACAAGTGTACTTGTCCACAACCTGCACTAGTGTTGATGACGAATAGCAGCACAACTGAACAGAAGAGTCCAAAAAGTGTGCTAATACAAATTTCATCCACAGATACTAAAAGTAAGTAAAGATTAAAGGATTGATGTCCATTTTCTCTAGCAAAAAAAAAAAACAAATTAATGTGTCATGTAGTAGATAGGACCTGCAAACATGTGTAGGAATCATAAATCTATATTTTGATTAAATCTGCTCTAAACTTAAAAAACCTTTTTCAGATTGTTTGTTTTTATTTTTATTTTTTATTATAAATTTTCAGATGTGCTGATATATTGTGAAAAAAACAAACTAAGCATTTCTAAGCTAGACCTTTGAGCTCAGAACTGAATAAACAGAGGTGTTGGCTACACACTGGTTATTACAGTTTTTAGAAATTGTATGTGGTTTTATTTCTAAAGCTTAACACATGTGAGGTGACACTCTGTTTTCCTCAGCCACTAACCCCATATTGAATATTTATGAGATAGGTGTGAACAGGTCTTTTTCGGTTCACATTCCATGGCCGCTAATCCACCAATGGATTGTCCGGAATTACCATGTCATTATCAAATGAATGACAGATTGCATCATTTTGCAGGGAAAAAAGCGCAGGTGTCTGACTCGTGCTGAAAAATGTGTCTCTGCATATTTAAGCTCCTCTCGCAAATATCTAAAATATATTTTAATTCAAGCAATATGTATTTGAAAAATAGACCCTTTAAGGTTTCCGGTGTATATTTTGTTTTGTTTGTAGAATACAGTATTATAGTAGTTTTTGCTGAATTTTGTTACTTTGCCGCTGGCGAGAGCGCGACTCCAGAGGATTAAGGATGAAGCTGCAACCAAAAATCTAAGCTTTTTTTCAATGATTTGCCCAACATTTTCCAAAAAAAAATATATGGGAGATGTTTTATTTGAAAAAGAATCTTTCATCAGTAGCTTAAAATAAGCAAAAATGAAAACCTGAGTAGAAAGAAGAGGGTTCCAGCTTTCATATGGATCCTGTATCCTAGAAAAGAAGAAAGTAATGAATCTCTGACGCAGGACCTGCCGTTGAGTCCAGGCTATTTAAGAAGTTAAGGGCAGATAGGAAAAGGACTCGGACCTGTGCGTCCTCAAATAAAATAAAACCCATGCATCATGCCTGACCATCCGTCTCTGATCACACCGAGCTGCGATTCAGCCCAGAGCTCAGGCACGTGTAACACAAAACACACCGAAGCTCATGAAACACTCACCATGCAGGGTGGAGAGGGGGAAAAAAACTCACTTTCACACTCTGCTGGGTATTCACACCCGCTCCAGGTGCATTTTGCCACCCGTCTTCTCATCCTGCACTCATGTAAGTGTTAGATTGTGGGTTTTAGCCGCTGTTGGGTTTTATCTCTGTGTGAAAAAATGGCTCTAACATGGACTCTCTCTCCCTCCTTCTCTCTCTCTCTCCCTTTTTTTTCTCTTTCTCCAGTCCAAAGCCAGAACCTTGTGACAGACAACGTCTCCGTGGTGGAGGGGGAAACGGCTACTATCAGCTGTCGAGTCAAAAATAATGACGACTCCGTCATCCAGCTCCTCAACCCCAACAGACAGACCATCTACTTCAAAGATGTCAGACGTAAGTGCAGACACACTCGCACATATACACACTCACATGCCCAATCCCTGGCCTCCATCTAAAAGACTGTGGCTACATCACACTAATTCACTCTGAGATTTTTCAAGAGCAGCTGATGGAGAGTCCCAGCTGTGGGCCAAGGACATGTTGTTCTCCATGGCCTGCCTTGATCTGGCTGGGCTGAGAACACTCCAGCACTCAGTGCAGCTGTACTTGCTTCATTAGAGTGGAGGCTGGTACTAAAGGACCCTGCTGCCAACCCCACTCGCCCCCTTTAATGGCAAGAAAATGTACACCACACAAAGTCCTAATCACTAGGACATCCCCCCAACCCCCCAGTATTCAGGTGTGCTCATAATGTCCTATACTGATATACAAATATAAGTTAAAGTATTCCACTGTGCTAGCATAATGTTGGGAATCTGTAAAATGCTGATTGGACATTTGTTATTGTAACACTGTATCAAAGCAAATCAGTATGTTTTTGGTCATTTTTGACATTTTTATCTGGTGCTATATGTGCTAAGAAGTGTCAGTAAAGGTCGAAACATAGCAATAAGATTTTGCTCATTTTGATCATAGCACAAGAAAGTCACATTCACCCATCAACCAACCTCACCAGCATATTCAACTAACGTTAATGTCCATTCATGGCTACAGCCTTAACCTCACATGATCTTAAAAATGAGACAAGAAGCTCAATAAAGTACAGCAAACATTCAAGTAGAGCAAATGACCTGTTTTTACTTCATCCACTAAAAAGTGTTATTTCATTGCAACTATTATGAGTGATGCCAATTTAATGTAGAGCATAACATCACTACAGTATTTGTATTATCTGCATACTGTTTCGTTTATGGTTTCAAATCCCTTGACGCTATTATTACTTTTACTGTGGTGGCTTAGAAATGACAACACCGGATTAATCCTAGTGTCAACTGACACATACACACAGAACAAATTAATAGCACTTTCGATAACAATATTCTCAAAAAGAGGACCTATAATGTTTTTTTTTGTTGTTGTTGTTTTATTCAGCTAAATTGCTCTCTGATGTCATTTCCTTTTTTATTGTGAGCTTATACATTTACAGATGTACATCCCATGTGTTATAAAATCCAATGCCCTAACATTGCTGGGGGATTGGGTTGTGTTTACTTTTTTCCATCTTTTTTTTTCTTTTTTGTTGACACTGATACTGAAATGAGGAGAGCTGAGGAAAAACAGAGGGAGAGAACAGAGATATGTGCACAGCATTGTAGAGAAGTGTCTGAGAGAGGATGTCAGTAAAAACAAAAGCTGTTAAAAACTACATGGTGTTGAGAGGACTCAATCTCTCGTGTGAATTGAAGTTGTGATGGGTTGGATGTACTGCTGGTGTATGTCTGCTGTAAAATTAGAATTCATTTCCATAGGCTGTTTTGTATCCACAATTGATAAATACTGATACAAATGCCATAAATACTGAATAAATACTTCTCCTTTAGTGGAAAAGCTAAAGGTCTTCATATATCAAATACATCTAAATAATTAAGAATTGTTGAGGTTGTGGACCAAATTACTACCCCTTTCTGGCTTGCTCTCGAATTTTGGGGGCTCATATCATACCCTCGCCCATGGGCTTCAGGAGTGGGCTGTGCTCTTGGTGATTTCTTCCTCTGGATTGTGGATCTGCTTGGCTGTCATTTTGTCTCCCAGCTACCCATCATTAGAGGAGCTCAGGCTCCATGCTACGGGGCCCCGCAAAGGCTGTAATTATTGCTCGTCTCCTTAATAAAAGTTTGATGGGCTCCTCTCGAAGTCGCCGTGACCGGTAATCAAAATTGATTGCTGCCATTTAGGAGGAACGGCATGTCTCCCAGAGGCCTCCAGGATTAAACCTAAGAAAACAATACAAATGAGATGCGGAAGAAGAGAAGGCCAAAGGAAATGAGAGCAAGTGAGAGGTGATATAAAAAGGGAGGATACAGATAGACAAGAAATGAGAGACAGAGGGGGGGTTGGTGAGATAGGAGGATAGACAGAAAGATAAGGGGAAGGACAGATAGAGCAGAGAAAAGTGAAAAAGAGAAGGTGGAAGGAGAGATAGACGCATAAACAGAGAGACGAGAAACCAGTGAGAGGATAAGGAGATGGCGATTTAGACCGTAAGACTGAAAGAGATAAATGAGAAGATAGGAAATAAGAGACAGATAGAGATGGGGATGGAGCAGCAGAAAAGAGGATGTAGAGAGGGGTAGAAGATGGAGAGAAGGATAAATGGGAAGAATGCAGAAGGCAGAGAGAAAGGGAAGGCAGGGTGAGAGAAGTAAAGATGAAGGATAAAGCTCATGTGGTCAACTGTCAACCTCTCTCTCTCTCTCTCTCTCTCTCGATCTCTCTTTCTCTCTCGATCTCTCTGGGAGTTCCTCTCCTCCCCATTGTGTTTAAAGCTAGCTTCATTTCAGTTGCAGGCTTCGCCTCGGCTAGATGGATTGCAAAGAAATGAATGAACAATGCTTCTTTTTTTCCTTCCTTTCTTTCCAGCCGCCCCTCGTTTCAATCTCGGCACACAATCCTTTGCTTTTTGATAACACAAAAACAAGCCATGTGCATTCATTCATGTCTTTAGGCTATTGGAAAGTTGTGAATTAAAAAAGATTGCTGAATAAATACATTGAAATTGACCATGACAAATTAAGAAGAAGGCATTACTCTCAAAAGGCATCGTTCTTTTTTGTGGTTGAAATTCAAATTGAGATTGCTGGGGTCTGAATTGTTTATGAACCGACTCCAGGCTTTTTTAGGGGAAATAAAAAAAAAGAAGAGTAGACACAGGAAACTGCTATTTTAATAACACAAGTTTTCTAATATGGTAGATTCATTTTCATATGACCTCTGGCCTGCTGCTAAGAAGAGTAGAACATTAAAATAATGTTTAGGACACTTCTAATTCTCTCTGTGCTCTCATCCAATATTGGTCAACTGATGGAAACTTACGTTTTGAGATATTCTTTTGGCATTGGCTCATTTTATCATTTGGTTGGCATGGTGGCACAGCAAGAAGAGTCTCGGGTTTCTGGATTCCTCACCTCATACTGCTGTTTGTGAGAAGTTTTGTGTTGTCATTGTCTGTTTGTGTTTCCTCCTGATGCTTCGGTTTTCTCTGCACAGTCACACAATTGCTATGTGAGTTGTCCAGAGCTGTGAGTGTATGATGTCTTGTGATGGATTGGCATCTTGTCCAGGATATGTTCTTGCATTGGGTAGGCTCCTGTTGAGGTTGTGTTCTTGCCTTGGAGAGGCTCGTATCCTGGGTTGTGTTTCTGCATTGGGTAGGCTCCTATTGAAGCTGTGTTCCTGCATTGGGTAGGCTCCTTTGGAGGTTGTATTCCTGCTTTGGGGTAGGCTCCTATCAAGGCTTTGATCCTGCATTGGGTAGGCTCCTATCAAGGCTGTGTTCCTGCATTGGGTAGGCTCTTATCGAAGCCTTGTTCCTGTATTGGTTAGGCTCCTATAGAGGTTGTATTCCTGCTTTGGGGTAGGCTCCTATCAAGGTTTTGATCCTACATTTGGTAGGTTCCAATGGAGGTTGTGTTTCTGCATTGAAGAGGCTTCTATTGAGGCCGTGTTTCTGCATTGGATATGTTCTTATCGAGGCTGTGTTCCTGCATTCGGTAGGCTCCTATAGAGGTTGTATTACTGCTTTGGGGTAGGCTCCTATCAAGGCTTTGATCTTGCATTGGGTAGGCTCCTGTCAAGGCAGTGTTCCTGCCAAGGAGAAGCTCATATCCTTGATGTGTTCCTGCTTTGGGTAGGCTCCTCTTCAGGCTGTGTTCCTGCATTGAGTAGGCTCCTGTCGAGGATGTGTTCTTGCCTTGGAGAGGCTCCTATTGAGGCTGTGTTTTTGCCTTGGAGAGGCTCATATCCTGGGTACATTTCTGCATTTGGTAGGCTCCTATTGAGGCTGTGTTTTTGCCTTGGAAAGGCTTGTATCCTGAGTGCATTTGTGCATTAGGTAAGCTCCTGTTGAGGTTGTGTTCCTGCCTTGGAGAGGCTTGTATTGAGGCTGTATTCCTGCCTTGGGTAGTCTCTAAACTCAGTGCAACCCTTATCTGGTTGAAGCAGTTTCAGAAGATGACGATGATTCCCTCACTTCAGGCCGGGGGTGGATGAACATGAAAGTCACTAGAAGAAGCTAACTGCTGTGGATTTTTCCCCTCGTCTATCTTTTCATTCTTCCCCATCCCATGTTCTTGAATCAGGGCTGAATTTCTGATCAGCTTTCATTCTTGTGTCTGAATCTTCACTCTAGTTGATCTGCCGCACCACTTACGGCTGAGTCTTTCTTTCAAGTGTTCTTAGAAGACGCAGAGAGGTCAGCAGTCTTTCTCAAAAATTGAGTAGGAGGAGCAAAAATAAAAAATACACAACCTCACAATGCAATCACTGCATAGAAGGCTGCATATCCGCTAGGCAATGCCAGTCAGTATGGAGTGTTTTGGCATCTATAGCTGAGATTTGCCATGCTGTGAAGCCCTGCCGGCATGCGAGGCCATTTCACATCGCCTGTTTGTCCTTGCTTTTGTCGTCTCCTTTTCCTCCTTCTCTTTGTGAGTAATCTTTACACGTGCTTGTTTGTTTCAGGGCACCGCCATCCCAATTCTGTACTGCACTCTCTCATCTTAATCATAATCAAAACCTCGGAACACATCCACTTCTGCACCCTGCCGGTGCGGGTCAGTCTGTCTCTTCCAATTCTGCAATCCTCTTGTCGGAACAAGCCTCTCAAAATGCTTCATCCGTGAGGGAACCTTATTTTAAAAAACAGTGGAAATATAAAACCCTGCAAAAAACAAAAGAAATAGAACAGAATTAGGTATGGACATGGTAAGATTTATATATATACCAAATTAGATACCAAATGTATCTCAGTATTGGTTTATTTATTCAGTTATTTCAGAGCATGTTTAGTTAAGAATTGATCTTAAACCCTGAGTCTTGGGATATCTTGGCCATTGTTGAATATTTTGACTGGCAACTCCCAAGGGTTAAGCAGGATTTTGACCTTGTCTTTGTCTGTTTTATGAAGTTATTGATCCTGAAAGTCAAATGACTTCTGAATTACCTAAAATATAAATATAAATCACTATCAACCAGACCTTAAATCAGCCAGATAGAAGTCAAGTTATGTATGTATTCTGTCTCATCATAAGATGCCAATACTGGTTGAAAATCACACGGTTGAAATGGCCTCCACTAGAAGAATTTGCATAGACACAGAGACAAAGAGAGAGAGGGGTGGCAATATGTTGTTAGTAGGGCATTGGTTGGACTTGTTTGCTCTTTGGGGGAATCCAAAGCATTGCAGTCCTCTAAAGGGTGTCTACTGGCAGCCCCTTGAGACCATTTTGACTCAAATGACTTCAAGCAAGGTCTTTATCCCAAGATGCTTTTTGATTTTTCATCACAACTTTTGGCCCAAAAGCTAACCCCAATATCTTATTATAGTTCCATCCAATGAAAAACAGCCATATTAGTACAGATTGCCAATAATCATGATTATGTGTCTTCAAACTCTAACATTAACTAATGCCTATGGCCCTCATAGCAATGAACTGCTAATTAGCTATGTGTTGCTTCACTGTTATAAAGCATAATGGTGGATTCAGAAATAAATATTTATACAGTTTACCCTTGATGTAGTCAGTCAGCCAAGACATGTTTGGCATCCAATTTTTGCTTAATTATAACCGGAGCTAGACTGAAGCTGGGTTTACACTCTGATAATCTGCCTGATTCTGCTGCCATGGACTACATCATGCACTGTAGAAGATTTTCTTTTGGTGCAAGTTAAGATTGGTGGACGCAGAATGTGACCAAAGAAAGATATGGCAGTGTCAGAAATTTTGGATTAATATCTTGCTTTGACCTCTCCTATGAGGCTCATTTACAAACTGCTAATGCGAGGACATTGCTAGATGATGCAAAACTCATAAAAAAGCAACAAATGCAGTAATGAAATGGCAGAATATTAAGTATTGCAACCTAATCAACCTTCTAGCTCTTCTTACACGGAGTTAAAATGTCTTAGCATGCTCGCTGATCTAAAGAAAATTTGTATTTGTATGACCTCTTTGCAGGAAAGGCATTGCATGCTATCCTCTTTTACCCAAACTTTCCTTTGCATTGTTTCTGAGGTGTAACAGTGCCACTGAGGGCTTGTTTCTGTTTATGTGACCCCATGTTCTGCTTGAGTCTGGAGCTCACTGATGATGTACACTAAACATAGTTATTTCCTATAATCGCAGGCTTATCGCTAAAGTACAACCTGACTTTAAAAATGCATGATATCACCGTCTTACAACCTACAATTCTGCCAAGATTTCTGCCTAACAATTTTAAGAGAAATCTCAAATTGCACAGTGTAAAACTGGCTTAACATTGATAACAAACGCTATAACTAGGGCCCTACCGAATTCACTGCTGTGAAAATTACATCAGTAAGCCTTTTCCAAAGCAGTGAGCCATTTGCCAAAGTAATGCACTATTTCCCCTGCTTAAGTGAGCTGTGCTTTGCTGAAACATGATGCTGCAGCTGAGATAGCAGGCTTTCAGAGAGAGATCTTCCCCCACATCTAATGTGTGTGTATTGTATACTGTAAAGTACTTTGTTCTGTATATGATGAGATGTTATGGTTCAAGGCTGCACTCATAATGCATATTCTAATTATTAAGTTTTATTTACCAACTGCAATGACATATAGTACTTTTTTATTTGAGACACTAGATGCATGAAATTATAGAACATTTCCAGTGAATTTGGTTGCAACTGTAACTCAAGAGTCACCTAAATTAGCCCATTTGTTTGCATCGCCAAAATGTCTCTCAGCCCACATAAAGCACATTCAGATCTTCTCACAAGTCACTTAATTTTAAGGTAATGACTTTTGGGTGACTAGTGTGTATTTACTCTAAACATGTAGGTTTTTTGGGAAACTGTTGCCTACTTGGCGACCAAACCAGTACCAGCCTGTTCTGACTACATGCTTGCAAGTCTTCAAGATGGTTCATCTGTTATATTGTTAAACCTTCCACTCCCCACACTTCCTCTAAGCAAGTGAGCACCGCTGTCATGAATGCATAATAGAGATCCAAAGTTCAGGTGGGTGGAGAGGAAGTCACAGAGAAGCAGAAATGGAATCGGTTGTGGGTGGAGGCTGCTGAACCGGACGTCTTCTTGACAGCAGGACACGGGGGCCATGCTGGGCTTTATTCTCCTCCACTCCTGCAGGGAACTGGAGGACCAGGCTGACAGCTCCGTCCCATTGTCACAATAGGGGACAAACACTCGCCGCTTCCCAGGATGCCACGGGCCGTGTTTGTGTCCAAAACCACCCCGGCAAGCAGCAAAGGGCATGTTCTCAGTCGGAGACGTTGTTGTTGTTTAGGTCAAAGCTCTTGCGTTATTATTACTTTTTCTCACTGCCATGTAAATGATACCCCAGCAAGATATGATTATGACGATGTATCCAACTTCACAGGTGGACATTTATGAGCTGGATGAATACCCTTAACACTTCACCTTTTCCAACGTCCCTTTCTTTGACTCTGCTCTCCTGTACTGCACAGCGCCAGCACGGTCCCCCACGTCCAGAATATTCCTCCCATTAGGGCTGACACTGCAGTTATTCATGTTTTCATAATGCTATAATTATTGCTGTCTCCCCACCTGACGCCCAGTCACAATAGATTACCAACTGCATTGGCCGCCTGCCCCTTATCAGTTTGTTTTAATCCCCACACATTCCCCAATCAATAAATTGAATTAAATCATTAGCGCCTCCCTGCCCTCCCTCCCCGACAGCCAGATTCCTGCTTTCAAGCTGGCCGCTCTAATTAGTCCCACATTATTCTAATGACACATAAAAGACGGCGTAGAGGGAAAGAAGCTAGAGAACCCCGGCAGCGGCTGCTCTACTGGTGTTGGCCTGTGGAAGAGGAGAGGGGCTTACATGGGATGTACTAATCTGGTAATTGGGAAAAATTCATTGTTATTAATGGTTTGATATTGAAACATAAAATTGCAGTTTGTAATGTGATCAGCTGAGGTCCACTGAGACCAGTTTTGTGATCTGTGTGAAAAATATAACCCACCCCTAGTAAATGTGGAGAACTGCATTTAACTTGGTGTAGTTCAATAAGCTCTGACTCCGCCCTCAGCATCCTGTCTACCATCACATATTCAATTCCCATGAGTTCTCTCTCAACACCATCCACTCAATTCATAAAAGCTTTTCTCTTCAGTATCCTCCTCTCTCTGATACTTCTCTTCCATACCGTGCTCCTCTTCTCTCTCCTCGATCTCCTCTCCACTCATTCTATTTCCCAGTACTACCCATTATTCATGAGCTCCACATAAAAGGCAAAATGGCTTGTTTTTAGAAAGAAGTTGTAAATGTGTGTGTAAAACCATATCTGAGTGACATTCTATGGATCAGACACCAATTTAAACTAAACTAAATGAACTTGAAGGAATCTTCCTTTAACAAAAGAGAAAAACAACAGGAAGTATAATTATTAACACTTTTAGGCTGTTACAGTCCTCCACTCTTAAACTCCTACACTCTTATGTCTTTCACTCTTACATTCCTACACTTTTACACTCCTTCACTCCTACATTCTTACACTCCTACACTCTTATACTCTTACAGTTCTATACTCCTACACTCTTACACTCTTACATTCCTACACTTTTACACTCTTACACTTCTACACTCTTACACACCTACACTCTTACACTCCTACACACCTACACTCTTACACTCCTACATGCCTACACTCTTACACTCTTACATTCCTACACTCTTATACTCTTACACTCCTACACTCTTATACTCTTACACTCTTACACTCCTACACTCTTACACTCCTACACTTTTATACTCCTTCACTCCTACATTCTTACACTCTTACAGTCCTATACTCCTACACTCTTACACTCTTACATTCCTACACTCTTACACTCTTACACTTCTACACTCTTACACACCTACACTCTTACACTCCTACATGCCTACACTCTTACACTCTTACATTCCTACACTCTTATACTCTTACACTCCTACACTCCTACACTCTTATACTCTTACACTCTTACACTCCTACACTCTTACACTCCTACACTTTTATACTCCTTCACTCCTACATTCTTACACTCCTACACTCTTATACTCTTACAGTCCTATACTCCTACACTCTTATACTCTTACACTCTTACACTCCTACACTTTTACACTCCTTCACTCCTACATTCTTACACTCCTACACTCTTACACTCTTACACTCCTACACTCTTATACTCTTACACTCCTACACTCCTACACTCTTATACTCTTACACTCTTACACTCCTACACTTTTACACTCCTTCACTCCTACATTCTTACACTCCTACACTCTTACACTCTTACACTCCTACACTCTTATACTCTTACACTCCTACACTCCTACACTCTTATACTCTTACACTCTTACACTCCTACACTTTTACACTCCTTCACTCCTACA
>BRDA01013192.1:86564-98086 GCA_036984385.1 Crenuchus spilurus | reverse complement strand
GGGCCGATACGTGTGTCAGCTCTACACAGACCCTCCACAGGAGGCCTACGCCGACATCACTGTGCTGAGTATGAACTCTCTCACACACACACACACCTAATCTCTCTCTTTCTCTCTCACACACACACACACTTTCTGTCTCTCTCTCACTCACACACACACACACACACACACACACACACACACACACTCTTACACAAATGCACACACTCCCTCACACACACACACACACACACACACACACACACACTTTTGTATAAAACAGGTGCAGAAACAGTAAAAGCATGTCTGCTTGATATTACTGAACAGTCTGACACAATATGACACAGTGTTAGTGATAATTTAGGTCTGTGCTTTACACACTCCTACTTGGTGGGCCATAAGCTACTAACCTGGAATGCAAAAGTGAAGAAGAACTTAGTTGGTTGAGGTTAGGGGAAAGAATAATCAGTCAGACAAGACCTGTTTGCTTCTTTAGTGTAGCCCTGGAGCTTTGACACTAGCAGTCATTCAGGGGCTCTGTGAGTATAATTTAACACTTTCATGTAATCATAAACATATATAGTTACTATCAGTCACATTTAGCATATACTAATTACACTTAGCCTAACCTCACTGCTGAAAAACATGAATATCAAGTAGAGGAAAAGGTCAGGCTCAGAAAACAAGCAAATCAGATCTGTACTATTATAGTGAGTTATACAGCAGTTAAGTCTGACCACACACTTGACTGGTTGAACAGCTTCTACCCATGTTCCTGTAACAGCATGTTTTCACACTATACTTATATTATATGTCAGTGATGACTGCTATGTAGCAACAGTAGTTGCTTCACTCTAAGCTCCTGGAGCTGCCTTTATTAGCAATATAAACTGCCACTATTAAATTATATACCAAGTACCAAACATTATTACTGCCTACAGTACGTCTAGTGAGCTGTTGGTCCTCTGTGTGCTACCAAGTCAGCTCCAAACCACCACGTCTTGGACTTGTGGTATCTGAGGCTAACATTAGCAGCATTTTTTCCCTCTAGGTCATGTAACTTGTGAAGTGGAGCCACCACAGACCATTCTAGTACCAGGGTGTCCATCCCTGGGTGTGGAGATCTGAAACCCCATTTCCACAGAAAGTTGGAATTCTGTGTGAAATAAATGTAAATAAAAACACAACAAACACCTCGAAAAAGTAAGTGTTACTAATAATAAAACAAATGGAGGAGTAATTTGAAACAAAGTCACATGACTGGGTATAAAAAGGGCTCTATAGAGTCTTTAGTGCAGAGGTTCATCAATTTTGGGAAAAAAAACTGCATCTAAAAAGTGTGGATCAGTTTCAGATTGTGAAGACTTTGAATATCCCAACATCTACAGCACATACTGTTATCAAAAATGCAAAGAATCTGGAAAAATAAGGCAGTCAATATTGGATGCTCTGCACTGCATGCCTGAAAACAAGCATGTTTCTGTACTGAAATCACTTCCTGGGCTCAGGAACACTTTGAAAAATCAGTTTCTGTGAACACAGTTTATCCTGCAATCCACAAATGCATGTTGAAGCTGTGTCAGATGTGTCAGATTAAGGTTGGAGTATCACTTCTCCAGGACCAGGACTGGGCACTGTTGTACTACCACATCTCATTTGTTGGAGATCCATTTGGAGGCCAAGGCAGCACCTAGAGTTCTTAGTCATGTTTCTCAAACTATTCCTGAAAACTGAAAGAGGCCACAGTGTTGTGGAAAGCCATGATCATGAAGGAGATGTCAACAAAGGTGGCACATGTCAAATTGACATGTCCAGACTCCAACAGAACATTGCCAAGAGCCTTACTTTTCTGGTTTATTTTCTTTCTTGGGTCCATCCTGATGCCATCACCTGCACAAGTAAATAGTGCACATATAACTGATGATGTAATATAATCCAAGACTAGTTGGTGGCCTTGTTCTGTTGCTCCAAGGTCCAGTTTTGACACATTTGTCTGTTCTAGCTGCTTTTGGTGGTGGCCAGGACCAACGTCTGGGACTATTGCTGACTGGGAGCATTTACAGGCCTTGCCCTCAACTGTTCTCTTGCCATCCTATATACAGTGGTGCTTAAAAGTTTGTGAGCCCTTTAGAATTTACTATATTTCTGTGACCTAAAACATCATCAGACTTACACACAAGTCCTTAAAGTAGATAAAGAGAACCCAGTTAAATTAATGAGACAAAAATAGTATACTTGGTCTTTTATTTATTGTGGAAAATGATCCAATATGACTTGTCTGGCTTGTCCATGTGATCTTTAGCAAACTACAGGAGAGCACCAATGTTATTTTTGGAGAACAGTGACTTTCTCCTTGCAACCCTGCCACGCACACCATTGTTGTTCAGTGTTCTCCTGATGATGAACTCTTGAACATTAACATTAGCCAATGTGAGAGAGGCCTTCAGTTGTTTAGAAGTTACCCTGGGGTTCTTTGTGACCTCACTGACTATTACACGCCTTGCTCTTGGAGTGATCTTTGTTGGCCGACCACTCCTGCGGAGGGTAACAGTGGTCTTGAATTTCCTCCATTTGTACACAATCTGTCTGACTGTGGATTGGTGGAGTCCGAACTCTTTAGAGATGGTTTTGTAACCTTTTCCAGCCTGATGAGCGTCAACAACTCTTTTTCTGAGCTCCTCAGAAATCTTCTTTGTTTGTACCATCATACACTTCCACAAATATGCTGTGAAGAACAGACTTGTATAGATCTCTGTTCTTTAAATAAAACAAGGTGCCCACTCTCACACCTGATTGTCATCCACTTGATAGAAAACACCTGAGTCTAATTTCACCTTCAAACTAACTGCTAATCCTAGAGGTTCACATACTTTTGCCACTCACAAATGTCATATTGGATCATTTTCCTCAATAAATAAATGACCAAGTATAATATTTTTGTCTCATTTGTTTAACTGGGTTCTCTTTATCTAATTTTAGGACTTGTGTGAACATCTGATTATGTTTTAGGTCATATTTATGAAGAAATATGAAAAATTCTAAAGGGTTCACAAACTTTCAAGCACCACTGTGTCCCCAAAGTAACATTACCAGCATCGTCATTGAGTGTCCATAACAAAACTGTTGCATTAAAGGCACAGTATGTAGTTTCCAGCGACATCTAGTGGTTTAGTTTCCATATTGCAACCAACTGAAGACTCTTTCCACAGCCCCTTCCTTCCAAACACGAAGGAGTCTCTACGGTGGCCGTAAGATGTCATAAATCTTTGATACTCCCGAACGCGATGTCTAATAGCATTAGAGCTAGTGATCTGTCAAGTGGTAAGACTAATTTTAATTTTAATGAAATGTAATATATAAAATTATCATAGCTACAATGCAGACGGAACATATTTTCTGCACTTCAGTAGTGCTATTGTAAACATTAGCTGTTTTCTGTACAAACAAAGTAAATGCATCAAACTGCTTCACTGTAGACAGATAATGCAGGCAGGATACACATTTTTCTCTAGTCAAGGTAAGCTTGCCATGCTCTGAAGAAGCACTTCAGCCGATAAGACTTAACACGAGCTCATATTAACTAAGCTCGCGAACTAGCGCGCAGCTACGAATCTCCCGTTCCACCTTAAATGCTGCAGTAGTGTTCAGCTCCGATGCGCTACAATGTCCTGCAGCACCATTTAAGGTGGAATGGGGGAAAAACACTGCGCACACGAATGTAAAGCTAAGTTTCATCATGTTTTCTTTTCTTTGACGATTGAAGTTGTGTTTCTCTTCTTGACGAGCATAAAAATGTTCCTTCATCTTAACAAATAAACCAAAAAAAACTTTATTCTGGCTTCTTCTCTGTGTATTTCTTCTTCTTGAGGTTTTATTGAGGTATATGTGTATTTCTTCTTCTTCTCCTGTTTTATGTCAATCAACGGTAAAACAAAGCTACAGCGCCATCGAATTTGAGTGGCCAATTTGTCATTACAACACAAACGGTTTTTGTTAGCCTTGTTTGTCCTTTTCATACTACTGTAGAAACATGGCGATGCATCATGGTGGCCTCAGTCGGTGTTCGACCCGCGACCAATGTAGATATAAACAGCTTATTCTAAGGTAAAATAATCAAATGACTTCTTAGTTTATAATGATTAGATGTGTTTTAATCATTTTTATTAGTGATTATCTTAAATTCTGCTAAAAGATAACCCGAAATATTACATACTGTGCCTTTAAAGCAGTTGAACACTCACTGTAATGTTTTACAGAAATGATTATGATTGTGATGATCTACAGCTAAAATTCACCCCTCTGTGTGCTCTTTTGCTGAAATATAAGTGTTAAGTGCATTGATAGTGGTCTGATAGAGGCCCTACGAAATTAGCCCAAAGCCCAGAATAGCTGAACACCTCCTTGCTCATGCACATCCATTTTAACCTAAGGATATTAGCAGCATCAGTCTGTGCTCCCTGAATACGTCCTTGTCTTGTTCTTTGTAATAAAAAGAGAGGTTGAGGATCTTCAATAATGCAGCAGCTATGAAGACTGCAGAGCTTCTCCTGAGTTTTATTCAGATGTGCTTTCATTACCAGTCACTAAAGACGAGGTTTTATGAGCCGATGTAGTAGCAACATCACCGTCATTCATGTTAACAGGAGGCCTCTGACGGAGTCTGAGCCAGTTTGCTGCATCATTACTACAGCAAATCTCCAAACAAGTGCACACGCAAAACGCTTGTGCATGCTGTTCATCCGAGGGGCCACTGAAAGCCCTTTAAAATCTCTGCAAACACTTCACCTGTCATGTATTATGAGGACTCAGCTGCGAGGCCTGGTGGAGCCCTTCAGAGCAATTATGCTGCCTGAGTGCGTATGTTTGTGGAAATGTGAGTTTTGGTGTTTTTGCGTTTGTGAATGCAGTTTGGAGAAACTCGCAGGTACTTAAAGGTAATTATTGCAGAGTGATTGTAGGGCTTGAGCGCCGGAGTGTGTGGCTGTATGCCGGTCTTTAGCTTGGCTCAGGCAACAGAGCTGTGCAGGTCCAAAATCGGGCCGAGCCCAGTGCTGGCTCCGGCATGAACGCCGCGCTGGAAGGCTTTAAGATTCCAGGAAATGGAGTGAAGAAAAGATTGAGTTAATTGTGAACGTCCTAGAAAGTGCCAGTTAACTATAATTGAACTTGCAGTGTACCCATGGACTATAATTACCTTGACTCAGTGCTGCACTACATTCTACTTAGCTCGTACTTTGCACATTCACATGAACTAAATGATGCTGAAGCCACTGCTGATGCTGCTTATCACACACTGTGCTCCAAATTAACCCGTAAAGATTGTAGTTATCACAGGGGACAGCAAACACTATGTTATTCAGGTTCTAAACTGTCAACGATGCCACTTTTGCATTTGTGAGAAGAGAAGATGCTGTTTTATGATCCTGAAATGGAAAGTGCCTGATGTGCGTACATTACTTCTGCACTTTGTCTAAAGAAAAAGCATCCTTCTGTCATTTCACTCAAGAACTAGCTGGAACCTGGAAAGCATGATGGGAAGTAAATGTAAATCATCATGCAACTGCCTATGTATTTTTTTAAGTAATTACACAAACACATTTAAATAATTGCATAATGTAAACGCAGCACAAAACAACAATAACAATTCTATACCTCTACGGATTAATTGGGAGCTTCCGAGAAAATTCCCGGTGAACTATAATTGAACCTCAGATGGATCCCTGGGCTATAATTATTTTGAGTCGTAACATACATTATAACTTCGCATATTAATACGAACCAAATAATTCTGATTATGATCATAAACTGTGGCTGTGGGCTTTGTTAAAGCTCCACTGAAACATACATTTTTTTTTTAACTCATGGCGTTTATTCCAGCTTGTTGAAAGAAAAATCTCCATTTACATTTACATCTCTGTCTTTATCATTGCCTGGCACGAAAACAAGCATAAAAGATTCAAAGACTAATAGAGTATGCAAATGAAATGTAAATGTAATTCACGGCATAGCTCGCTATGTAATTAAATATGTAATTATGTAATTAGTTTGAGTAATGAAGCAATCTTGTCTTCTAAGGGTTAATAGCCTTTAATTGATTAGTTCTCTCTAACATGTCATTTTTTAATATTTAGGCTGTAGTAGCCACACCACTGAATATAACAGTTTATGAGCCTGCATTACTATTGTGAGAACTAGTGGTTTTGACCAAGTTTCAATGACCAAAAATCACAGATTGACTCAGCTATTGTTAAACATAACATTTTAAACCACATTGAAATAGAAATGTGTATTTTATATGATCTCCAGGTGGCTCCATATTATGAGTGCAGTTTTGACCCCTTCATCAATGCTTTACAGTTATAAGCAACGTACACTCAAAAAAACAGCAGCACAGTTTCTTAGGAAACATCTCCAGTCCATGGTCTAGAGTCCCTCAACTTGCCCAGGGTAGAGGTGTGGCTGAAGATCCCTTTCAAAAAAACCAAGTATCTATATCGTAGCATCACATTTTGATGAGGCAAAGCTCACTCAAGCCGGGAAAATAATGCATTAATTCAACCATGGCTCCTTGTATGGTTACATGTATTCAGTACATAAAATAATGTATGCACACTCTTTTTAGAATCTGCACTAAAGGTATAAAACATACATTTTACATGTCCATAGCATTTCACAGTAAATGATGTATTTCACAGGAAAAGGCCTATTTGGGCACCTCTTAGACGGAGAGCCAATGCCCTCAGAGGAAAGCACAGGATCCCCGATGGACCAATCAGTAGATGCCTCAGCCAGTGGACATTGTAGTGAAAGTGATATGGAAAGTGAGAGTGCCATCTACCTGCCCAGAGAGAGCACAGCCAATTTTTTGCTCTCACTGCCCCGGCTGTTGATGGCAAACAGCATGACTGGGATTCAGACTTGCAATCCTCTGGCCATTGTGTCAGCGTCTTAACCCGCTGAGCCACTTGGGAGCTTATATATCAGCATTTCTGACTTGCATATCTGCACTCATGTCATATTGACTATATTGATTTGCTTGTTTAAGCAATTATCTTAATAATATACTTTTATTATATAATAAACTATCTAAACTCACTAAATAAATGAGCTTTAAGGATTTAGGATTTAAGATATAATTAGCTAAGATCTACTTTATTAGATTGTCAAAGCTCAACATACACAACATAAGATACACTGCAAAAAAAATGATCTTAAATTTAGTCTAAATGTATTATATTCTTTATTTTAAGAATGTTTTGAGCTGAACTTAAAATCGGACATTTTTAATTTTACTAAGTAAAATTATCTCACCATATTAGCAGATCTTTTTCGTTTTTTTTTTAAGACAAATGCTTTTCAAATTCTAGTATAGTGAGATCATTTTACGTAATAAAATAAAGTAAAAGAAGTAAGAAATGTCTAGTTCTGTGTTAAAATAAGTTTACAGCATTCTCAAAGTGAGCAGTATTTGATATTCTGACTTAGAGATTATTTTTGCAGTGTAATTGATATTTTATTGATAATGCACACGTTTGAGTCGTTTGTTTATAGTACTGCATATATACTCACCTGAGCTTCCATCCTGAGTGAATTCCTGCAAATTCCAGGCATATATTTTAATGTACGACTTCAGAGTGGAATCCACAGTGCTGAGATATTTGAACTGCATTGTTTTGATTCTGCTGGCTGTAAAATCTTGTTTCTGTGTGTCCACAGTCCCACCAGGCAACCCAATCATCGAGTCCCGAGAGGAAATTGTGAGTGAGGGCAATGAGACAGAGATAACCTGCACGGCCATGGGCAGCAAACCCGCCGCCACCATCAGATGGATGAAGGGAGACAAAGAGCTACAAGGTGGGTTATGACACTGGCATCCTGAACACAAACGCCACATTGCCAACACATTCTTTTCTGACCTAGACACCCACTGCTTTGTTTTAAGTCCTTTCTCGTTAGAGGTGGGTAATCCAGGTCCAAAAAGTAAAAATCCATCACAGGATTTTGCTCCAACTTCATGTGTGTCTCTACTGCAGCAGAACCAACAAGGCAGTTGAAACAAAATCCTGGGGTGGATTTTTACTTTTTGTACCTGGATTACCCACCACTGTTTCTCGTGTTACTGGAAATCCTGTCTCAGTGTGATATTTATTTCTGATGGTATAGATCAAAATTTTGGAAACGGCCACGCTGCAAAACATGATCGCAAGTAAAATAATCTTAAATCTACTCTAACTGTCTAATATTTCTCATTTTGTCAATGTTGTGAGCTGAATACAAGACTGTTTACCTTAAAATCAGACATACTTTACTTAAAGTAACTTAATTATTTAAAATTAACTCACAGTATTGGCGGATGATTTTGATGTTTTAAGACAAATGCTTTAAAGAAGTAAAACATGTCTAGTTATATGTTAAATAATCTTAAAATATGCTTACGGGCGCCCCGAGGGGACTAAGGTGCTGCCACTATGATCTGAGGATTGGGAGTTGAATCCCAATCGTTGCTTGGCATCATGAGCCGGGCCTGAGATAGCAAAAATTGGCCATGCTCTCTCTTCAGGTGAGGCAAGATGGCGCACTCGCCATAGCACTATAAACAATGTCGACTGACTTGGGTGTGTGCCAGGCGATCCATCAGAACTGGGGATCTGCGCTTTCCTCCAAGCACACACAGCAGTTTGAAAAAAAGGGGCTTGACGTCACTTGTATCGTAGGAGGCCTGTGCTAGTCTGCCCCCTCCCAAGAGTCAGAAACATTGCTAGTGATAGAGTTGATAAAAAGGGGCCTGTCCAGTTGACTACTAAAAGCACAAAATTGGGGTAAAATTGTAATAAATAAAATAAAAAACGCCTACAACATCCTCAAAATTAGAAATATTACACATTTTGATGAGACTTAAGATGATTTCAATTCCTACAATAACAGTTCCCTACCCATCTGCGCCTCAAATTGAATGTACCTACAATGTTTATGAGAACACAGCACAGGAATACTATTTAAACTTTCCCTAAATCTGTAGTCTGTCCTTTAGATTTCATCTCAAGATTGTATGTGATTCACATCTGGAGTTATGAGCTAATGAAAATGGTCTGAGATGCACATCTCACTGTCATCCTTATACTGACGATGGACCCTCAGGAAATGACTAAGGACCGACCCACAATGTGTGTGACAGGTGGATTTGTTTGTCTGTCTAAATGTGTCTTATTGAGGTCTGAACCCTTCATTATTCATTCGCCTTTACAGCTGCCGCCGTTAGTTTTACATGTTTTTTATTTTACAATTCATACCCACGAGCAAAGACATGTTTTCAGAAGAAATCTGATTCTCTAAACTAGGACTTCAGCTTTCAGTTTTAGTGTCATATTATGTCTTTACACAGTGATCTAGGTCAAACGATGCCTTGTTATAGTCAGTTATGATATATGCAAGTGCTTTAAAAGGCATATTTATGTGCAAAAGTCAAGTAAATGCCCTGAGACCCCAGAGGGTTATGGACTTGATATACAAACCACTGCTTAAGTGCTTGACATGTGGCTCTAAGTTAAATATGCTGTGAAGAATGAAGCCAAACAAAGGAAAATAAATAAATAATTCAAGCAAATACTTGCTGTGCTCTTCTAACAAGTCCATTTAAGCAGCGTATGTGCTCAGCGTATGTGGAGCATCTTCAAGGCTGATGAAAAGGCTCCTCATGAAGCTGCTTGAGACAATGCCAAGAGTGTGCATCAAAACACAGAGAGAATTACTACTTTTTGATTCAAAGCCTATAGTATTTTTGCACCAGCGTACCTCCAGGTGTGCTTAATGTCTCGACTATTATTCCAAATTGTTCAGAACAGTATAAATGGGTCTAAATCCTTTGCTGCTAGGTATCTTCTGAGTGGTGCTGAAAGCTGTGGCTGTTATAACGCCTGGCTTTTTACCTGTACTCTGTTGAGAGACATGCTCTACACTGTTGAACATCTCATTTGAAAGCCTTTCACAGTGCAGGAGAGCCGCACAGACTGAGTGAAAGGCTGGGGATGTCTAGACAAGAGAGACAAGGGAGTTATTAAGCAACACAGACAGTGAGCTGTTAACCACATACTATGTTTCATACAAGACCTAATAATTAGTAATCCAAGTACCAATATTTGGGGCCATTTTTTATTATTTATTATTAATTTACTACAAATGTCATATTTGTATGGAAATTTAGGATTTACATTAGATAAAGATTTTTAAAATAAACTGATTGACCTTTGATCTTTAGCCAGATGCAAAAAATATAGAAATTTTAAATTAGTATCAACAGTAAAGCAAAAAAAAAGGATTGAAATATGCCAATTTATGATTAATGGATATAAAATGAGTATTTTTATTAAATTATAAACACAAAATGTTCATATTCTCATTTCTATAGATGCACTAATAGTTGATTTAATCTAACTATGATCTAATTTTATTATTATTATTGTTATTATTATTATTATTATTATTATTACAGACACAATTTGGTGGAGGACAGGGGGACATGTCACTTGCACTTTTTCAAAAGGCAGTTTTTTGACATGTTACGCTATGTTAAATGGTAATGGGTCGAGCACTAGGACCAAGTGGAAAACAGCCCCTCAAGCTGAAAACTGTTTCCAGTTAGACTCCCCACAAGCTCATCGATTGGCGCATTATTTCTTGCTAACGTGTGATTGGCTGTCCCTGTTGTCAATATTAATATACATTTAATTTTATTATTAATAATACAGTGAGGAAAATAAGTATTTGAACACTCTGCGAATTTGCAAGTTCTTCCACTTAGAAATCATGGAGGGGTCTGAAATTTTAATTTTAGGTGCATGTCCACTGTGAGAGGCATAATCTAAAAGAAAAAATCTGGAAATCATTATTTTTTTATAATTTATTTGTGTGTTACTGCTGCAAATAAGTATATGAACACCTGTGAAAATCAATGTTAATATTAGCCTTTGTTTGCAATTACAGAGGTCAAACGTTTCCTGTAGTTTTTCACCAGGTTTGCACACACTGCAGCAGGGATTGTGGCCCATTCCTCCACACAGATCTTCTCCAGATCAGTCAGGTTTCTGGGCTGTCACTGAGAAACATGGAGTTTCAGCTCCCTCCAAAGATTTTCTATAGGGTTTAGGTCTGGAGACTGGCTAGGCCACTCCAGAATCTCGATATTCTTCTTACGGAGCCACGACCCATCTTCAATGCTCTAACTGAGGGAAGGAGCTTGTTCCCCAAAATCTCACAATACATGGCCCCGGTCATCCTCTCCTTAATACAATGCAGTCGTCCTGTACCATGTGCAGAAAAACACCTCCAAAACATGATGCTTCCAAGTCCATGCTTCACAGTAGGGATGGTGTTTTTGGGATGGTACTCATCATTCTTCATCCTCCAAACACGGCAAGTGGAATTAAGATCAAAAAATTATATTTTGGTCTCATCTGACCACAGCACTTTCTCCCATGACTCCTCTGGATCATCCAAATGGTCATGGGCAAACTTAAGACGGGCCTGGACGTGTGCTGATTTAA
>BRDA01013192.1:59873-75923 GCA_036984385.1 Crenuchus spilurus | reverse complement strand
TTATTGAAGATGTTTATGGATTAATATGCCCTATTAGGGGAAGGGAATATTTGGCCTGTATTTTCGAAATCACTTAACTAATTTTAAAGGCAAGTATGCTGGTTAAATGAATAGTAATCAGATTATACTGCACCTTTGTAAGTATCTTAAAGCTAAAAGGTTGCGCTAATGATGCTAATTTTGTTCTTGTAATATGTAATCAGTACCAGATTACATTTCATGAGTAATCTCCTCAGCACCAGTAGATGGATTAGATTTTTTGACACCTGGAAATTCTATTGGACGTTGTTATTTGAAGCTCACAGAATGAATGACCACCACGCACAAGTGTATCTGCTGTCCATGTTTGTGTCTTCATATCCATAATGTCATTGTGTCTGAGACACTCTGTGTAGGACATACACGTGTGTGTGTCAGCACGTCATTTTAAATGCCATTGCCCGTGTCCACCCAGCAGGAAGCCTAATCCCAGCTGAAGTGGAAAAGAGCGAGCCAGGCCAGGCAGAGATGTGCATTTCATGCCGAATGTAGCAAACGTGACGGGGGAAGCATGGCTGATGCAAGGCTACCTGCTGCCAGCCGCTGGAGAACAGGGTGCCAGCTATGGCCAGTCATTTTAATGGATGAGGGAGAGGACAGTAGTGATGGAGCATAAAGGTCAGCACTGAGCACGCAGGAGGAAGCGAGCTGGTGACAGAAGCGAATGTGGATATATTCTCAGCTGCCAGAATTGCATCTCCAATGCTGCTGTTTCCATATCCACCGTGCCAACCAATCAGTCCTCGCAATCGGGTGTAAACAGCCCAGAGAGGTGAATAAAATCCAGCCGTCCAATTTTCTCCTTAGGACGGTAATGGCAACGAGAAGAATCAAACAGAGAAGAACATCTGATAAGAGTGTTAATAACGGGGACCAAAAAAATCTAATAAGTGTTGCCAGGCCTGTTAAAAATTTGATGCAGCCAGTAGGAACAAAGCACTGCTGCTATTCTTTCTCTTATTTCCACTTTTATTTCATACTTTGCACTATTTCATGCCTACGATTGCCTTGTAAAGCGACCTTGGGTCTATGAAAGGCACTGTATGAATAAATGTTGTTGTTATTATGACTATTTCTTCTCATTTCTCCTCCACAGACAAACCAGAGGTGAAGATTGTGGTGGAGTTTCCACAAGGGCTGACCAGAGAGGGTGAAAACCTGGAGCTGACGTGCAAGGCCAAAGGCAAACCACAGTGAGATACCTCTTTATTTATTTCATTTTCCTTTACTGAATATCCCAGTCATGTAGATATCAAATGCCCTATTAACACAGGCCTGAAAGCTTCTCTTATTGTGGTCAGTACTGAATGAATAACAGACACAGAACAACGGTGAAGGGCAGTTAAGGGTAACAAACATATAATGTCACGAGCCAAAAGAAGATACACCAGTCATTTAATAGTACTCACAGATGAATAGCATTGATTATCTCATGACACTGACACATGTGAAGGTCCAAGATCAGGTAGAACAGTGTCAGTGTCTTGTTTACAGGCTCTAGTACTGTTGTTTATTTTTCAATGGAACTTTAGCACATATTTTGTGCAAAGCATCTTAGGATACAACTTTCATCATTTCATCAAAATGCTGCTTGCACACATCTTGTATTCTAGTAATTAATAGTGTTTATTGAGGTTGTTTATGGACTAATATCTCCTATTCTAGTGATTAATAGTGTTTATTGAGGTTGTTTATGGACTAATATCTCCTATTTTAGTGATTAATAATGTTTATTGAGGTTGTTTATGGACTAATATCTCATATTCTAATGATTAATAATGTTTATTGAGATTGTTTATGCACTAATGTATTTTATTCAATACACACTCCTATGTCCCATGATGCCTTGTGCAAAATATATGCTAAACATCTGGTGGAGAGTCAACAGCTGTACTAATGTCTGTAAAGTCACTGTCAGTAACTTGTGGGAGACACTAAAACTGAACTAAAAAGTGATGACACGGTGCTACCTCACATTTTACTATTTGTGGAGTTTAGTGTAGTCTTTTAACAGATAGAAAAAGTATATTCTTCCATGCGTTGTCACTCTGGGTGATTCCAAACTTTTAAGCAGTAACTTTTCAGGATGTTCAAAGCAATATTGGTGCATTTTTATTGGTTCATTCATTAAAAATTTGAGATACTTTAGACAGTCACAGTCTGCTAATATCTGTATTGAGACACTCTGTAATTAGTCTGTTCTTTTTGCTACATTAACTGTTTTAGAGGTGACAAAATTCGTGATATACTCATAAAATCATGCTATGACATCATTTAAGCACAACAAAACAATATTGTGTGCTCATATTTCACACCCATATTGGCAAACTAATGCTGTGACCCAGTAAAACAAACTGGAAGTACCTCCCTGGAGCGATGCCAGGTTCCAGCAGTATCAATGAGAGAGGGAAATTAATATATGCTTTCTGGACATATTTATCTAATGCTGTGAATGCGAATGCAGAGAAAACAGGCCAAAGCAGGCTGCACCTGTTATTATTGGTGTCTGGTAATTGTATGGTAATCAGTCCTTGGGAGCTGAAGCTCTGAGCCTGAGCGTGATTTGCATGTGCATATTGAGAAGGCAAGTGCAAGCCAAATGATGTCATCCATCACAGACTGTGTTTGTTGGTCCGGGTTGCCTCAGCGGCAGCATCAAGCAGCCGTACTATCAAACATTTCCTCACACATCGTGGCATCCATAGCCTCTAATTGAAAAAAAAGCTGTGGATGAAATGTCAATGTGGGCAAATGTGTGCAAACACAAAGAGACGATTCACATACAACCCGGCTCCCACCACCGCAGGGAGCAGAGGCTCCGCCCGGTTTCGTTTAATAAAGACGAGAATACAATCAATACAGTGAGCTGAAAATTGCAAGTCATTTTCATTAAAGTCAGAAGAGGGGCTGCAGTCATTACTGTCATATAGTGTTGCTTCAGGCCCATTTGTATTCTGCCTCTCACCCCAGGTTCTCTGCAGCCCCCCTTTTTCCATTCCTCTCCACTTCTTTTCTGGGTCAATTCTCTCCTTCCGTTGCAGAAATGCCTACGTCTTTATGCCACACATGTATATTTAACCTCGCCCAGATCCTACTCTGCATGGAAGTCTCTTGGTACCTACCGTCAAATGCTGTTTTCTCCCATATAGGCGCTTATGTTTGAACCCCAGCACAATCCTTCCACTTTTCCTCACTGTTCCTCACAAATGGATGGAAACGAGTTTAAACACTAGCCCAAAAAAACCAAAACAAAACAACAAGGGGAACCCTCCCCACCAACTCCAGGGAAATAATACGGCTGCCACTGAACCTTGTGAGAGTAGACCAGAGTTTAGAAGCCTCTTTGTTTTCGCCACAGCGGGCCTAGCTCAGTCTGCCCATCACTGTGGAAATCGAACAGGCCGTTCTGTGCCATGTTTACACTAGGTGTTTGCAGAACAAAGGAACAAAGCTCTTAGCAGCAGGAAAATATCAGCCTTTTTTGTCAGTTCATTAAAGTTCTGAGCTTATAAAATGGCTTTAACGGCTACAGACAAGGCAGCTGCTTCCTGTAGAGCTGCGGTCCAACGCAATGTATTTACAACCTCAACCTCAGCCTCATCTGGCAGACGATGGGCTTTTTATTATTAATTGATATTGTCTTTAACCTCTTAAACTGCACACAGTTATCGCTTCACATTCACAGAGTCATTACTGTCTAATTTTCAGAAGGGAGGAGTCATATCAAAGCCGAAACCCTCTTCTTTCTAGGAGGTATTCATTTGTGCATATGCTCAGCTGCCAATTAAAGTTTTTTGCTTCAAATGATTCATGTGGCATATCTTCATTTGGAAGAAATGTTGAAAAATGTGCGGTCATTAACTGGAAAAAAGAAGTTTAGCACATGCAAATTCAAATGGAAAAACATCTCGGGTTGGCCTCCTAACAGTTCACTGTATTTTTTTAGGATTTACAGTCTGAATTAGCATGCACAGCACTTAGGGTTTTTATACAGCAAATACATTTGCTAAGTAAACATAGCTGAATACAAAATAAGTACTGTTAGATGTTTTTGTACCAGAAATCATTTATTTCATGCTGCACTTCACTGAAGGGACTTTATGTTGGTTCATCTTGCATCTCATTTGTACCACAAAAAGTCACCAATCAACAGTTACTCAGTTCTGTTTGTTTTTTACATGTACAGCATTTGGCAGACGCTCTTATCCAGAGCGATGTACAACAGTGTTTAGATTCCATTAAGAGAATTATCTCAGCTAGTACAGACAGGTTAGAGTCCCAACTACTCTTCAGTTCAGACACTGTTAGACCATTATTACAACCATTATTAATACCTTAGAAGGAAGGAAAGACACAATTATACACAATATAACAGCATTACAATAAGTGTTTTAAACTAATGCTCGCTTAAGTGCTCAACAAAGAGATGCTCTTCAGTCTGTGTTTAAACAGTCAGTGGGAGTTAATTCCACCACCTGGGTGCTTGGACAGAGAAGAGTTTTGACGCTAGTCTTCCACGTGTCTTAAAAGATGGCGGTTCAAGCCAAGCCTTACTAGAAGTCAGGAGGGTTTGAGGTGCAGCTCGAGATGACCACTGCCATTAGGTAGAGTGGGGCTGGTCCATTTCTTGCTTTGTAAGCAAGCATCAGGGTTTTGAATCTGATTTGAGCAGTTACAGGAAGCCAGTGAAGTGAATGCAGCAGTTGAGTGACGTGAGATAACTTTGGCTGATTGAAGACCAGCTGAGCAGCTGCATTCTGGATCAGCTGTAGAGGCCTGATGGTTCGAATAGGAAGACCAGCCAGGGGCAAGTTGCTGTAGTCAAGTCTTGAAATGACAAGAGACTGGACAAGCAGCTGGGCAGCATCCTGGGTTAGAAAGGGTTGAATTTGTCAAATGTTGAAGAGGAGGAACCTGCACAACCAAGTCATCTAGGAACACACCAGAGCTTCTTACTTCCTGAGATGGAACAATGATGGAGTTCTTTTTTTATGATTCTGTTGGATGGTTTATTTAAAGTCAAATTCTTAATTTAAGCTCAAAACAAGTTGATTAGTAAGAAGTAAGGCTTTTAGCTTTGATAGGACTCCTTCCTTTTGTATGTATCTTAGAAAATAAGAAAGTAGTGATGCTGGATCTGCTGGTGGGTCTATTTAAGAGGTTCTGCAATCTCTTGGTATGTTTATTACTTTCCACATTAAGTTAATGATACAGGTTACTATATGAGTGTTTACTATCTATGCTAAAGCTTCAGCCTTGGAGCTCTTCTGGGGAGGCATGTTCATTCATGGGTTCTTCCCGTATAAAGATGAGACAGAAAAGTTATGTCAGGGCCTGATGTGGGTCAGTTTGGTTACTGATTTTGGTTTGTCTGTCCAGGCCTCAGCAGGTGAACTGGGTAAAAGTGGACGATGATGTTCCATCCCACGCTGTCATCATCGGCACAGACCTGCTCATCGAGAACCTTAACAAGTCCTACAATGGTACTTACCGGTGTGTGGCCTCCAATTCGGTGGGCGAATCATATGACGATTACATCCTCTATGTGTACGGTGAGTACACAAACCTCAGCCAGTACCTCCTCTTTTCTCTCTCTCTATCTCTCTCTCTCTCTGTTTCTCTCCCTCTATATCTCTCTCTCTATCTCTCTCTCTCTCTCTCTCTCTCTCTCTCTTTATCTCCCTCTCATTTTATCTCTCTCTCTCTCTCTCTCTTCCTACACTGCTCCATCTGAACACAGGTCAATAACATTGATCTCAATGACATTTCCTTTCCTTTAGGACATCACACTCTAATCTGACCATTTTCCTCTCCGAATTTACTTCTGATATCATTTACTGCACTAAGCCTGCAGAGAAATTACTCGTGTCTATTATTAGAAAGTGATAATCATCAAAAGAGCTCTTTTTTTATTTTATTTTAAAGGAATTTGTACTTTGTAGACAATCTAAGTGTTGAGCTATTGCAGTGTTTATAATGCACAGCTGTGCGGGTAACAAAGGAGAGAGGCACGCTCGTGAAAAACCATCTGCAGCTCCTCATCTTTTACTGGGTTTATTCACTTTGCCTAGGTTTACATAATAAAGACATTATGATGAATAATTTAAGGAAGAGATGTACAAGGTTGGTATATACAGCATTTACACAAGAGCTGAGGGCTTGGGTGATGTCTACATGGCTGGCAGGTCTACGTTGAAGCATCGTGGCGATTTGACAGTTTTGATAGTCTTACAAAGGTGCTATAATGTTTATATACTTCATATAACTGTTTTTCAATTACTGTTACATTAATTACTATGAATTCATTAATATGTATCCTGTTTTGTGCCCATTCACTGCCCATTCTCCCTTACTCACCTGGTCTGTCCTTACTAAAGGGGTAAAGGTCGCTAGAAAGGTGAAGGCCTGCAGTAGCCTGTCAGATGTTGCAGATTCTGACTTCTGTTTTGAGAAGGTCAACAATGTATTTTTTTATAAAAATGTTTGTGTATATTCTGTATTTTCTGAAATATGTTTCAATATTTGTTTAAAGAGCTTAATTTGAATGTTATTTTTTGGACTTTGTAGAATAATATCTAGAGTGAGATGGTGATTAGCGGGCTAGCCTGTTAGCATTAACGCCAAAGCGTAACTAGTGTTACTTCTTCGCTGAGAAGCTCTTTTCTGACAGTCACCAGCTAAAGTTGTTAGTAATATGAAGGCTTGAATGTTTTGGATGTGTGTTTTGAGGGGGGTTTCAGTGGACAGGGGAGGGCGTTTCATGTTTGCATGGGGGTGATGCGGGCGGCTGGCATCACAATGACAACTCAACATTGTGACATCTGTCATGGCATTGTGTATCAGCCCAAGACTAGTGGGTAGTAAACTCTGGTGTGTGGCTCCAGTTGGCGTGCTCCTAAAACTTGCCCCAGAATAGGTGCAAATAGGCCAGTTATTCCATCAGGCTTTTCGCACTTCACCCTCAAGAGAAGTTGGCAGTAGTTGCAGGTGGAGATTTCACAAGCACCTGGCCCCGTAGAAGAGGGAGGGAAACACGCCGAGGCAAGATCCCACCTTCATTACCAGCAAACTGGACTGTAATAGAGTCCTGTCTGGTCACTTGATGGCTTTGATGCCTGCTGCTTCTTTTAATATCTACTGTAATTCAACCCACAAATCTTGTCCAGCATTAGAATTGCTAATGCAGAGCCAGGACACCGGCACTGTGCTGTCAGAGCTTAATCTTGCGTCATGTTCCTCTGTCATCCCCACACACACACCCTCCCACCTGAACACAGTGTGTTAACCAGAGCGCTCTGACACCCTCCCGTATTCTACAAGCGCTCATAAAGACAGGCGCCGGTGACATCTGCGCGCTTCATAGTCTTATAATTATTCTCCTTCGGTTTTAACAGGATGACATCTGCTTATTACAAACAGTGGCCCTGCCATATTCTGAGCTCTGCTGCCGTGGCCTGACAAGTACACCCGAAATGTATGAAACATTACAAAATCCTGTTCAAGAAAGCCACAATTAGAGGGCTGTGGTTTGCGGGAAGAAAGAGGAAGAGTGACAAAATGGCTGTTTAGCAAGCTGTCAAGCTCCCGGCACATTTTCACACATCCAGGAACACGTATTAAGTAGCATAGCAGAACGGCAATTGTTGAGCCGTCGACGCGTGACCTTACCGAATGAGCGTTTTAATATACGTTTCAAGTATTTCTCGTAGAAAAGTAAACACGTTAAATATTCCATTACAATTGTGCATATCTGCCTACTCTTTGTCAGGAAATGAGAGTGTAAAGATGTGTCGTCTTCCTCTCTCTATCTCTTTCTCTCTCTCCCTCCATCTCAACAACCTTGCACCATTCCACAGCGAGACCAAGAATAACTCGGCGCTTGTATAATTGGAAGTCTGCGAAGTGTAACGTTTTAACTTATGAATGACTTTCCGTTGAAAGAGACGAATAAAATGGGCCGAGCTCATCAGCAGTGCACTTTCCGCAGCAGCCCAGGGCCCGCCGGAAGACGTTCCGGGCTCCTTTTTCCACAGCGCAGCCAGAACAGATGTAGTGCAGCGGCCGTTTCCCCCTTAATGTGTTTGTTCCCCGACTATTGTGAAGCTAAGTGATGAAGAATGCTCGGAGGGGGGCTGGCGCTAAAGCAGTTATGGGAGGGCGAAAACTACATTCCCTGAGACACATTTCCAAAGTCTCCGTCCTGGCTGGGCCCTGCAGGGGAATGAGAGGCAGCATACAGGGCTGTAACCAGTTTACGTAGCGCCTCTAACCTAATAGAGACTACCTTTCGCTTCGGCGGCCCCCAGCCTCTTTTTATTGCGCCCCCCTCCTCTGCTTGTCACCCTCGCTCTCATTCTCTCTCCGTTAACACTTCCTCTAGTGTTTAGAGCACTTCCCGCCGCCGTTCTGCCGCCGCCTGCAAGAAATCGATCACCGCAATACGCTCCCTCACCCGTGCTTAGTGCACTACACCCTGGCACGCAGCCGCCTCTTCTGCTCAAGCAGTCTCAGTGCCTTCAAGACCTAGCCCGACTCCAGAGAGCACGGATTTTGCAATGTTGGTGTGGATTACAGGTTATGATGCAGCCTTGGCTCAGACCCTTTCCAAAGAAAGCGCTCCATATGCCTCAGTAAATGCCAGGGTGCATAAAGAGATATTTGTCTCAGTGCAAGCCAGATCCCTGGGCCCTCAGCCATAAGCCAGTGCCGTTCTTTTCCTGCCACAGAAGCAAATTGTGCTGTGATTGATAAAGGGCCCCATTTCGTGACGTGCTGCCGACGACTTGAGGGAGCTAATTGTCCCACGTACTCAACAACACATGTCTAATTCCAAGCAGGCGAGAACAGCAGTCCTCCCAGCAGTACCCACAAACTCCCAAGCAGCCGGCTTCAGTCGAGCAAGCTCAACATCTGCAAGGGAAAAAAAGAAAATACACAAGATCTGCAGTCCTGCCACAGCGGGCCAAATCCCATCACTGTGTCATTATAATGAAGCTGTAAATTCCCCCCACTCGACACTCTCCTTCCATTCTTAAGGCCTCGTGCACTTTCATTACATTCGAGCCGCCGATATTTTCCTCTCGCAATTTGTCGCAGGCGTGACGCGCACATTTAAAAGTCAGATTTCGCCGATAAATTTGGCTGCTGTCAAACATGGCTTCAGTAGTTTGCCTCTCAAGAACTCATCCGGCTGGAAATGCAAATGTTGCAGCATCAGACTCCGCCATGTAAAACACTCCTAGAAGTCTTTGGGTGATGGAAATGACAATGCGTGGCAAATGGCGTGCATGTCAATGCGCTTGGTCCTTTGTACCAACGAACCAAGCTCACTTGGAGCTTCTAACCAAGGCTGCTTGACATTATCAGCCTTCATCAAGTGATTGCCTCCTCCTGTATCTGTGTTCATAACCGCGTTTCATTACAATGAGTGACACGTAACCATGTTGTCCTACACGCATGCAATGGAGGAGCCGTCCGCCCACCGTTTCTACAGCATCCTCTTTGAGATAATGGCATGATAACGCCCCAGCAGTGAAGGGGACGCGTGCACCTTGCTGGATTCTAATGTCAACACTTATCCTCCAGTAGGCACACCATTCCATCAGCAGAGATGAACCAGCTGTCTCTTCACGAAAACATGAGCAGAATGATGACTGCAGGACTAAATCGCTTACAATGAGGCTCACTTGATTGCCTCTTCCCGACCCACTGATGCAACCCACCTGTAAATACTCTCAGTAACGTGTAAACTCGCTGTAAACTCGGCTCCTGATTGTCATGAAACGAGCTGCTGTGGCAGGGTATGCGCCGTTCTTTCATCATTAGCGTTGTCATAGACTTGTCTCTTAATAGGCCTGAGGGGACCCATCAATCTCCTGTCACTGCGTGCAGCCTGCAGATTGGGGCGGGTGCTGATTTTTGTGAAGCGTGAGTTGGCCCTGTCCCACCTATATCTAGCTTTCTCTCGCTCTCTCTCACTCCGTCTCTCTCCCAACCGCAGGAGTCTCTCTGCTCCACATCCATCTCACTCTGTCTGCCAGAATCATTAATGGGGGTGGACTCCTCAGCCCTCCCTTCATTAGCCTTTAATTGGAGTCAATCACTCCGGGGGTCCTGCCAATGCTGGATTTGACTGTACTTAGTGTTCTTTTACGCCATTCACTCACCTCTTTCTCGCATTGATTGCAAAAGGCTCAAGGAATGCACGCAGCTTAATTGAATTTTACTCACCATACCTAGGCAAATGTGCTACTTCTGGCACATATTGATATAACGTCTCTCTATTTTCCCAAAAACAGATGGGAGGAATGTGGCTGCATATGCCTCTATCTGTCTCTGCCATTGGAAAGCTCACTGATCCAAAAAGGCTGTTTTCTTTTTCTTTTTTTTTCTTTTTTTCCTAGGGAACATGTTTGTGTGCAAGAGAGAAAAGCAGGGGGGGCATAGAGGTTTCCTCAGTGTTTATACCCCTGGAGCATCAGTACCATTGCAATATTTGCTGGGATTAGCTCCCTCCTCCTCCTAGAGCAGAAGCCCTTCTTGAACAAACATGCAAAGCTACCTAACAACAGAAGGTCACTGGTGGGCAAATCAACAGCTCTGAGCTGCCTCCGCTAATCACTCTCGTTCCTCGCGTATGCACTTTCTCTTCTTAAACGCAGCATTCCTCAACGGCTGTCTGCCGTTAAGAGTCCCCCCACGTGCCAAGAAGTAGCACGGCGATTAAAAAACCCTGATCTCTTCTCACACACGGCACCCTCCCTATCCACTTTCCTGTCTGCTTATGCATGCGTTGGACTGCATCTGCAGGTAGAAGATGCGCCCTTTCACCAAGTGGCCCACTGGGAAGGTAGAGAGAAAGTAAGCAAGATAGGGGAATGGGGAGCGAGAGACAGGCAGAAATGCAGCATTATGAGCTCTCCTCCTAGCGCCAGCGAGCATGTGTATGTCTGGGGAATTGGCGAAACTGGCAGTTTTTGCAGTGGCCCGGGTTTAATGAGGCTCCTCCACGCGCCACACACCTCAGCCCGCTGCGATGATTCATAATGCGCTATGATAAACACACGCTGGCGTGACACGGCAGGAGTGCTCCCACTGTTTGAATGGCAATAAGCTCCGAACTTTTGGATCCACCGCTGCGTTTCACTAAAAGAGACGTGGCTAAACATTTACATAGGCGACCGTGCGGCGGAACTATAGATCCTCCTCTCGCTGCCAAGTTTTTAATGAGCTATTGACACCGTTGATCCCAAACATCTGCTGGGCATTCACAGTTCGTAACAGGATAGAGCCAATTAAGTTGGCCCACCACTGAGGCTGAGATTGGTCTTAAGCATGCAGTGCACCGCACCAGACACATGTTTAGCCATTCAGCCGACTCCCTGCGCTTCTGTCAGTCAGGCTTCGTCTTTTATTTATTTATTTATTTATTTATTTACATGGCCGGTGCATACTTCATACAGTATGAAGAAGCTGTGCTTCAGCAGCCCACGTATTATTAAAAGCATTAACGCAGAAGGCTGCGCCGCTCCCTAATCGCAGGTCGTCTGGTGTTGATGCAGATTTTCAGGCTCTCTGAGTATGGAAAGCCCACGTTTGTAGCCATGAAGGAGAACAGGGCTTGTTTTCTTCCTGACGTCTACAGAAGATGTGGTGACATATGGATAAGTACAGCAGTGCTTGAAAGTTTGTGAACCCTTTAGAATGTTCTATATTTCTGCATAAATATGACCTAAAACATCATCAGATGTTCACACAAGTCCTAAAAATAGATAAAGAGAACCCAGTTAAACTAATGAGACACAAATATTATACTCTGTCATTTATTTATTGAAGAAAATGATCCAATATGACATCTGTGAGAGGCAAAAGTATGTGAACCTTTGCTTTCAGTATCTGTTGTGACCCCCCTTTGCAGCAATGACTGCAACTAAATGTTTCCGGTAACTGTTCTTTAACCGTTCTTTGGTAGAACCACTTGTGTGTTTAGGGTCGTTGTCTTGCTGCATGACCCACCTTCTCTTGAGGTTCAGTTCATGGACAGATGTCCTGACATTTTCCTTTAGAATTCTCTGATATAATTCACAATTCATTGTTCCATCAATGATGGCAAGTGGTCCTGGCCCAGATGCAGCAAAACAGGCCCAAACCACAATACCACCACCATGTTTTACAGATAAGGTATTTATGCTGGAATGCAGTGTTTTCCTTTTTCCAAACACTTTTCATTTAAACCAAAAAGTTATATTTTGGTCTCATCCGTCCACAAAACATTCTTCCAATAGTCTTCTGGCTTGTCCACGTGATCTTTAGCAAACTGCAGACAAGCTGCAATGTTCTTTTTGGAGAGCAGTGCCTTTCTCCTTGCAACCCTGCCATGCACACCATTGTTGTTCAGTGTTGTCCTGATGGTGGACTCATGAACATTAACATTAGCTAGTCTGAGAGACTGCAGTCGCTTAGAAGTTACCCTGGGGTCCTGTGTGACCTCACTGACAATTACATGCCTTTGTTGGTCAACCACTCCTGAGGAGGGTAACAATGGTCTTGAATTTCCTCCATTTGAACACAATCTGTCTGACTGTGGATTGTTGGAGTCCAAACTCTTTAAAGATGGTTTTTCCAGCCTGATCCTCAGAAATCTCAATTTTTTCGTGCCATGATACACTTCCACAAACATGTGTTGTGAAGTGCAGACTTGTATAGATCCCTGTTCTTTAAATAAAACAGTGCGGCAACTCACACCTGATTGTCATCCCATTGATTGAAAACACCTGACTCTAATTTCACCTTCAAAGTAACCAAATCCTAGAGGCTCACACACTTTTGTCTCTCATAAATATGTCATATTGGATCATTTTCCTCAATAAATAAATGACCAAGTATAATATTTGTGTCTGATTTGTTTAACTGTGTTCTCTTTATCTACTTTTAGGACTTGTGTGAAAATCTGATGATATTTTAGGTCATATTTATGCAGAAATATTTAAAAAATCTAAAGGGTTCACAGACTTTCAAACGTTCTTGAGACTTGGAACATTCTGGGTTCGTTTGGTGAAGTGTGAAAGCTGCTTTTGGACCCAGGAACTTTCCATAGAACCTATCTCAGGTCCTCCTGAAGTTTATGGTCTCTAGTTCAAGCTTCAAGCTGACTCTGCTGCTTGTGTGGAAGTGTGTGGGGTACATGATTTGTTCATTTTCTGATGTCAGGAAAGGATCTGTCTCGTATGTATGGATCGATGGTGTTCAAGCCTGCTGTTGATAAGCTTCAATCCAACAACTTCACTCAAACAGTTAAGCTGAAGTAAATAAAACTCCATTAGCAATATCTGAAATACATGATTGATTGATTCATTGGGCTGCTGTTATTCACCACTTGAGTGTTTGTAACCAGGAAAGTAATTAAAAGCATGAAACAGATCAACCTTGAATCAGGACCTCAGTTTAACAACTTATTTGAAAGATAAAATACGCCAATTTAACAGTGTTCCTATCACTGCACTGAGGTATTGGGAATAACGCCTCCAGCAGACACACAAAAGGTCTCCCATCCAAGTGCTGACCAGAACCAGATCTTATTTTTTTATTAATAATTTAATGTCATATTGTTGCAAAAAATAACATCGTTATCTATTAAAGGCGACATATTATGCACTTGGGTTTCTACTGATCCTATAAACACTCCAAGTGTGAAAAAAACATCCATTTTCTGTGAATCAGTTGAAAGATTTTGCTGTCAGGAATTATATGCTTCTATGAGCCATTTGAATGGCTCCTTTATTGTAAAGGCACAATAAGGAAATTTGCATAGAACCACCCTGGCACCAATGCATAAGGTTGGATAGTGCCTCTGTGTTCTGTCATTTTCACGTGCAGTAATTACTGGTGTTGGGGCGTGGCCAGAAACAGCTTATTTGCATAAAATTGACAGAGCCCTTGTACAGCTCATTCTGAAAGGGACTCAAACTGGCAAGAATAGAACTGATGATCTCTTATGTGACCGTAATTTTGTGCTTCATGAACATGTTTTGTATAACCCATAGGCCTATTCCAACTTGTGTAAAGAGGTCTAATATGTCCCATTTAATATTATTAAGTACCGTCAACTTGATTCTGACTCCTGGCATCCATATGGACAGCGTTTGTCCAGAACATCCTGTCACAATATCATCTTTATGCTGTAACAGTACACATTTCCAAATAAATGTTACTGAATAACAATCTTTTGAATAGTTTTAGCTACGTCCTTATTGTGAAACTCCACAAACATCATGTCACACTTTAACACTGTAATTACAAAGCATGTGTTCTTTGCCAATAGACTAATGTAATTTCTGACACAGAGTAATCTAATGGAACTCTTGGTGCATGTCTTTAAGTGGCTAATTCTTACATTTTGATTCAGGTGTGGCTACAGATCCATCACTAATTTTTGAGAAATGTAATTAGCATTGATGCACAGTTCTGCTGACAGTCTGAAGACGTTTGAACCCTTTTACACTGGAATCTCTGCAGTTTGAAGCAGGTAACCATGACGTTCTGTACACGTCTGTATAAATAAACTGTAGTATGAGGTAAACTGAGGATCAAATCACTACCCAACTGTCTTTATACTTACTCTTGAGTACAAATATGTGCATTTACTGTATTTATTATATCACTAAAGTGTGAATCATGTTACATTGGTTGTGAAAGTAGAGTTAGTAGCCCTAGGACTGTTACAGTGTGGTGTACCTTCCCAGGCTGGGTATTGTATTGGTACACTATACCAACCAGCACAACAAAGATGGATTCTAATGTGTTGATCTATGTATTTAAATCGGCATAAACATTGGCAGCATAATAAATCACCATGTTCCCGTGATACCACACTTCTTCCTGTGAACTGTAGTATTCATCCTAAGCTATTGAAAAGGTTTTCTCCCAGAGATTTTGTCTTTCATCTCGCTCGAATAAGTCCGGCTGGTGAAAAAGAAGCCCTGTCTGATGACAGGCGGCAGCTGCCGTTTTTGTCAGAGCGTTTGCGCTGCGCCATATGCGGTGATGGAGGCAGCTCTGCAGCTTTCTCTTCTTTTTCTCTACCTGCATTCCTCACCAGCTCTGGCTGCATTCCCTCCTCCTGGATGTTTTATCATTAGCGAGGGGAAGTGTTCCTGGGCTCCCGCCGAGCTCTTTTTGATGGAGTGCGGACAACAAAGCGGGGAGGGGAGACAGCCAGCCAATTTCCCTCACCACAGATGTTAACACAGTGGTATCTGTCTGGACGCGCCGGGCAAACAGTGGCACTGCCCGCGTCACTTTTCACGCCTGTTATCTCAGTGGCAAACCATGCAACCCTCCCCAAATCCCCAAAACTGGTCTACAGACAACCCATCCACCCCCCCACACACTCACCCACCTACCTGCCTACCTCACACCTTCCCATTCCATTTCACTCATTTCGTCCTTGGTGTCTTCTCTCAGTGATCAGTTGGTGCTGCAAGTGACTACAGTCTTAGGAATCAGTGTGGCATGCTAGCCCTGAGTCTTATCACTACCACCCCGCTACACACTCTGCATGCAGAACAGCAGGTATAGTGGTGGACGTAATGTGACGTTGTCATGCAAAAGAGGCTACACTGCTATGTATCTGCCAGCGGTGAGACCAGTCGGTGTCAGTGGTGCTACAGCGTGGTGTCATGGGCATCCATTTCTCCTTTTTCATTTTTGGTTTGTTTGTTTTTGTTAATATGCTTTTGCTGAGGACATCTGTCTCAACTTCATTTCATGTCATCTTTTCATTTCTTTTTCCCCCTTTTTTTCATTCTCACAAGCTCACATTTTAGATGCAGTCTATTAATGTACCTTTCTACAACATCAGTGTATCTGTCGATGCACTTTCACTATAACATTCTCCTTTAAATATAGATTTAGACTTAAACTCATAATACATACCTTACTTGTCCATTGGGACAGGATCAGTTACAAGCTCAGCTCAAAGGTTTAGGGTCACCCACTAAATTGAAAATGTAC
>BRDA01013192.1:9685-57001 GCA_036984385.1 Crenuchus spilurus | reverse complement strand
GTTAGATCTTCTCAGAAGCAACATGAATTGGTCCCATCTGATCAGCTATGGATGTACACCTCACACCTTACAAGGCTAAGGTCTTATACCACAGGCCACCTCGAGGTCTTGTAGAGTCCATAACTTAGTAAGTTTGAGCCATTTCTGTGTCACACAGAGGACTGACAGCATTAGCCATATTGATGGCTGATGACTTTTCTATTAAAAGAGTATAACTTCAAGCTCTGACTCTAGCTTTTGCTTGGTTCACAGATGTCCCCTACTCAGAAAACTCATTGTGTTTTCTCTGTAGTGCAGTCATCTTTTGTTATTACTGCCCATAATTTCAAGCTCAGAGCCACTATAGAGAGCACAACATTCTGAAGTGCATTCACACAGTGGTGCTCCTTGTTCATCCATTGCCCTGTGCTTTTCTCCAGTCATTCTCTCACAAGTACAGTGGTTGACTGATGACCTTGGCAAACATACTGTCAGAGAAGATGACGAGTGCATTCCTAAACTGAGTCCTAAAAAAGCTATTTGCTGGACGACTTGAGTGGTTTTCGGGAAACAAAAAAACAAGAGGATGAAGAAGAATGGCGGCAACCAAAGCAGTGGTTATCCTGAAATGCACAACAGAAATTTCATTAATGAAATGTTCTCGCTCGCTAATAAAACGTGGCTGAATTAAATTTGCCGTGCCACTGTTTTTAATTGATGAAAGGCCATAAACAGAGTTGGCAACCAATTCATTTCAGCCTTCAAAAAACAAGAAGAAGAAGAGGGGGAGGGAAAGCGCCTTCGTCAGGACTTAAATGGCATAAACACCATCTGGTAAACTGATTTTGGAATTGAACAAATGAATTGCCCTGCACAGGCACTTGCAAGTGAGATAGAAGTCCATTTCTCTGGCTGTCTGATCCCTGCTGCGGAGCAGCATGCGGACAGAGAAGGATGGCTCGCTGGCAAAGAAAAGGCTAATTCACTAAAGGTCAATTGCATTACCACCGGGAAAACAACAACTGCAGTAGTGTGATACACAGCGCACCAAGAGCATCCTCCGGAATTTATTGCACTTAGCATCATGCAAACACAGAAATGCTTCCAATAAGTCTTTTTTATATAGATCTGTATTGTTATTGGGGCCATGATTGTGCGCTATGATGGCTAAGCAGAGATGAGAGTGATAATATCGGGCGGCTAGTAATCGGCACATCTAGCCCAAATCAGCTGAGCATACTGTGCATACTTGTGCAAAACACCCAGCCGCATGCCAGCGGTCAGACATTCAGACATGCCTTTGCTCGGTCACGTGGTCTACAGGTGACCGTTTGTGGATTTTCACTTCAGCATCTCAGGTTATTTGCAGTGCAGCAGTGAAATTGCTGTAATCTGCACTTCATTAAATGTGCTGGGCAAGGCTGACCCATTATGAGGGATGTTTCATGCCCCTGGACAGTGACTGCCAATGAGGCACAGAGCAAATATAGGCATATGGGAGTGCTCGTGCCTATTTAAGTGTCGGCTGATTCAAACCAACATGCTTCAGCTACTGCTTTATTCACTGCCAGGATCAATACCCCGGGACAATTTATCAGTGAAGCCACATTATAGTAGACTAGTGGAGAAACTCTTTTAATTAAGTTGTCTTGGCAAAGCCAGCTTTCTGTTATTCCACTGAGTTATTATTCCATCATTTAGCTGCCCCCCGCTTCCCACTCCAGAGCTCAAACTGAACTCTTAAAAATAAAGGTTCCTGTTTGGTTCCTTATTGGCTCAGACTTCCAGTAGGAAGAACCTGAAATCTGGTGCAGAATGCTTCTTCAATTTACAGAATAGTTCTTAAAGTGGACATATACCACTTACACAGTACCCTGTGAGTCTTAAAGAAATGTCTGTTACATTTTTGGTCAAAATACCTTGTTGATTTAGCTCCACAGCAATTCTGACTGCTCTTTCAGAACAGTTTGTGTGACTGTTGTTCTTCACTCTTTCACCCACCCATTCAAAATTTAAGCTGGAACGGGACATTTGATTAAGAATCTAACTTTATTTTGTATAAATCACCACTAAACACAACAGAAATTACCAGAAAACAGCAGAAATCATCACAAAACACAATAGAAATCACCATAAAATATCATAAATCACCACAAAACAGCATAACTCACCACGAAAAAGCAGAAATCACCACAAATCACAACAGAAATCACTACAAAACAGCAGAAATCACAAAACAACAGAAATCACCATAAAACATCATAGATCACCACAAAAGAGCAGAAATCACCACAAAACATCATAAATCACCACAAAACAGCATAACTCACCATGAAAAAGCAGAAATCAACAAAAAACACAACCTAAATCACCATGAAAAAGCAGAAATCAACAAAAAACACAACCTAAATCACCATAAAACAGCAGAAATCATCACAAAACACAATAGAAATAACCACAAAACAGAAGAAATCATCACAAAACACAACAGAAATCACCATAAAACATCATAAATCACCACAAAACAGCAGAAATCACCACAAAACAGCAGATATCAGCAGCAATCCTGATACTGAATGTAACTGTGGCACCATTTAAGGTGGAATGGGAAATTTGAATAAGAAGCCAGTTTGAAATAGAAATTAGATGCAAAGTGGTTATCACACATGCACAGGTTCTGTTCTATTATGTTCTTATTTCATAGTTTGTTAGTTGGTAGTCACTTCAGGTACCTAAACATGAATAAAAACTGAAAACCTTTTTATAATACTTAGTGTATGGTACTGTTTGTAAGGCTGCATAAGCTCGTGAAACCTGACAATAGCATGCTTATACAAAATGGCTTGTTCCAGCAGCCGTCATCTGTAATGATGTCCTCAAAATTGGAGGACAAGACTGAAATAAATATTATTATTATTATTAGTGTTTGTGTATAATTATATTAGTAGTACTGAGGGTCTTATGTAGATGTGGCCCTAAGAACAGTAGCCTACAGTAAAGTGCTAACAAATATTGTTCAGGGAATCAAAGTGCATCACTCCAAAGAGCTCTTTTTGGCACCTTTATTTATACGAGTGTTTTGGTGTGAAGCATCAGACTGCTCCAGCTCAAATTGTTATAACTTTTCAGGCAGATATTGCATTGCATTTTTCATTCTTCCTGCTATATTTCTTAACTCTGCTTATTTCTTCAAACTGTTCCTACTCTTACAAACTTTGAAGGCCAAACCGCACAAACTTTTCATTTTTTTAATGAAGCTTTACAGTTTTCAATTTGATTTGACTTTTCTTCTGAAAGGCTTCTGTCCCATTTTCCCATCCTTGCTTTTTTTGACCCTGTATGTTTTTGAACTCTCTCAAGCTAGATTTACCAAGAACACTGTAATATTGAAGACTGTGATAACTGTTGTAGGATCATTTCTGTGTCCTTCACAGTGCAGTTTTCTCTCTCCACTCTTCATAGACCTCCATTCATTTTTGCCACTGCTTCAGTTTTCGAGACACACCTGCCAAATTTGATCTATGGCTTTATGTTTTCCTAGGCATGCCCATCTTCTCACTTTCCCCATTTCCTTCCTTCTCTGTCAAGCCAACGTAAAAGTTTTAAGTTAAAATGGATTGTTTACTCTTCGTATTCCACTTTTTTGTTCCACAAGTGCAGTGTAAAGCATTTTTTCCATCCAGATACAGTCATCACTATATTTCTCTTGATATACCTTTGTGCATTCCTTTTCATTGCCCATTGCTGAGCTTCAGCACTTGTGCCCTTCCCCTGGGCACCAGCCGTGTGTTCCCGGCACGTTCTCTGGCCACATGCAAAGCTGTTGCAATTAGCCACGGCACCATGTGCCCACCCTCGTGTCTGCTGATATCAGCTGCTGATGTCAGCAAGGACAGTGCCTCAGGTGACCCAGACTGAGAGAAAAGGGGCCACTCGCAAAGCGGGATGGCCATTGCTCATCAGTGGATGTATTGATGGGCTCCTGCCCCCGCTGCCTTTATCGGTAATGGGTTTAGCAGGCTCCCAGGGACCCCCTCCGATGATTGAGGGGTTTGGAAGACAAGTGGTGGATTGTAATACGTATTTTGGAGCAGATCCCCCATATTTCTTCTGTCCCACCGCTGCTGTAAATAACCGGGCCCGCTCCTTCACGTCCCCTCCGGCTCCTCCTCTTCTTCTAGAGATGTCTTCTCTAAACCATCTTCCTGATGGAAATCTCAGCACACAGCAATCTTAGCATCAAATAATAACCTAAAGATATTATTCTTCATTTTGATCATCCTCCCCTTCCCCTCCATTCACATGCATGTGCTTTATTTCAAGATGCTGTCCTTGAACTGTTTGCCTGGAGTGTTCCAAGCATGCATTCAAAGGCTCCAGCTGTTCATCTTTGATAACCACTCTGCTTTCTACTTCAGCAAAAGGTAATCTCCACCCAGTAGCACCCAGCACACACTGAAACAAAAGCTTGCAGCAGCAGAAGAGATGGTTGCTGACGTTTTCCTGTTTGTGTTGTTTTGGATAGGATCCTAAATGTTTTTGGCTTGAACGTGCCGTGCAGGAAAGCCTATAGACTTACAATAGACGTGATATGGATATGGTTCTTTAAAAAGGTCTTTAACACAATTTCTGTAGCCAGACAGTTTTTGGAGAGCACTGACAGAAGCCACAGATCAGCATTCACTTGGCGCCGACTCAATTGCTATTTGTGAACTGTTCAAGACACGATCCAAGAGCTCGCCAATGGCAAGTTCTGCTTTTGGAGACCATATGGATAGTGTTTCTCCACCACATCCTGTCTTCTGACTTTTTTATGGCTCTGATTGTATCCATTCATCTTGTTGCTGGCTGTCCATTTCCTCTTTTAACTGTTCTGAGCATAACTGGTGAATTGGTTCTGCTCATAATGTGTCCAGAAAAAGATCTTCAGTTTTGTTATCTGGGCTGAAAGATGAGCTTTGATTTGGTTCATTATCTATTTATCTGTCCAAGCTTCTCTCAGAAGTCTCCCAACACCAAATTTCAAAGGCGTCAGTATTGTTCCTGTCCTGCTTTCACGTCCATAAAGAAGCACAGAGAAGACCATAGCTGGACAAGTTCTGATCTTAATTTGAGACTTGCATTTCAAGATCTTCTTGAGTTCCTTCCCTGTTGGTTAGTAGAATGTTTTCTGAATATGACAAATGTTACAAATATGATTCTTAGAATGTTCAGTCTATCAGGGTTTCTAGATGTTTCTGGAAGGTTTTTATTTAAGGTTTGTTAAATTAATTTTACTGCTGGAACTGTTTGCATATCTGATATACTGTACATGTGTATATATATATATATATATATATATAATAAAAATCAAATCTATACATAACTGGCAGTGAGTTTGATGACAACCTACAGCCAATGAGAGCTCAAGACATGGATTGAATTAAAATCTAAAGGAGAAGTTGTGCATAATTTTTCTTTTTCTTGTTTGTTTTTCAGTGCAAAAACAAAAATTACATAACTTGTTTTTTACAGAAATTCATTTTGATTTGGATAAATTTCGGTTTCACAGCCTGCTTAATTTGGAGAAGATAAAAATTGGGAATTCCTTGTGGCAAAGATCTTAGTCACTAAATGAATTACATTGTGTGCAAACCACATGCTAAAGATTCCTGATTTCAGCAACCTGACGACTTTGAGAGTACACATGACATAAGAGGCCAGTGTGGTTCTTAAAGTGGCATCACTCCAAAGACCACTTTCTGCAGTAAAGAGTTCTTCCAGCAATTATGTGCTATGGTGCCTCCGGGTAGCACAGAATGGAGGAGAGGACTTTCATTTTGAGACCTGAAAGGATGTATTGATCTGGGTCTCCTGCTGTCGGCTGAAAGGTTTCTGAACCCTAAGCCCAAGAGCTGAGGGTACCAGAGGAGCTAGTGTTCCTAGACCCTGGTGCTGTGATGATGCATATTTTAGAGCACTGAGAGCTCGGAGAGAGGAAACCCATAATGCTCCACTCCAGGGATGTTCAGAGACACTAATATTTATATTTGCTAAATTACTTTCAGCTTGGTAAGCTTGTCTATGCCAGTAATAATAAAATAATGTTTAATAATAAGTGTATTTGTTTATTGTACTTATTTGAGCTTCGAGCTAAATTTACAAAAACAATAGAAATCTGAAGACTGTAATAACTCTGTTTTCTGCTGTTTTTATTTCATCTGTACTCTCCATAGACTTAGATTCATTTCCTCACTACTACAATTCGTTAAAGGTGCCCTAGAATATGAAACTGCATTTATCTTGGCATTGAATAAGAAGAGTTCTGAACATGGAAATCATGGTTGTTTCCTCCTTCAAATGCAAATCTCACATAAACAAACCAGCATAGAAAACCAAGCCATAAGACAGTATATTCTAGACTTTACTTACACCAGCTGAACTTCCACAAGTAAAGTATCAGTTCTCACTCAATGTCAGACAAGCAGACTCTCAGCATTGTTCATTCCATTCATAACATTTTATCTCTTCCCTCACATCCTCTGTCACTCACTTCTCTTGCATACTGTGCATCACTTCTCTTGTTTTTCCTCAGCTCTCCTTTTTGTTTTTAGAATAACTAATTTTACTTCCCATCCATTTTCAGCATCCACACAATATCAACAAATAAAGAAAAACTAAAAATATCCCCCAGGAGTAAATACAATTTCCCGGGGCACCAGATAAATATATAATGATCAAATATAAAGGATTTTAGGGTGTGTATGCTGTAAACCAGCAAATCAAAACACACGCTTTTCTTGCAGATCATCATCATCATTTATCTCATTTCGGTCCATTAGTGCCATTTCATTTTCAATCAAGCCCATGTATCCCCTATAACATTATATATATATATATATATATATTGCATAAATATGGACACCATTGAACTAATACTTGAAGTGCTCTTTGAATGTATGACAAGTTTGGGGTTGTTGTGCTGAAAGGTGAAATTCCTCTTCATCTTTAGCTTTTCAGCTGAGACCTGAAGGTTTTGTGCCTAAATTGACTGATATTTGGAACTGTTCATAACTCCCTCCACCTGCAAACAAACAGACCCAAAGCATAATGCTGCCTCCACCATGCTTCACTGTGGGAATGATGTTCTGTTGGTGATGCAGTTTTGGCTTTGTGCCAAACATACCTTTTAAGAATTATGGCCAAAATGTTCAAACTTGGTCTCATCAGATCGTAACATGTTCTCCCACATGATTTTGGCAGAACATAGCTTAGCTTGGATGTTTTTCTTTGTACGAACATACTTCTGACTTGCCACCCCACACCCCAGATATATGAAGAATATATGAAATTGTTGTCACATGTACTACACAACTCATACTTGCCAGTAATTTCTGCAACTCCTTTAATGTTGCTGCAGATGTTTTGCCAGCCTACTGGACCAGTTTTATAGGAAAGTCCAGTTCTTGATAATGTCACTTCTTGATGACCGTCTTCAGTATATTCTATGGTATATCCAATGCCTTGGGAATGTTTTGTTTTCTTCTCTTGCCTCATGCCTTCCAATAGTGAGATCTCTTTGATGCTTTGTTTTTAACTGACGAACAATTGAGCTTTATTTGGGGTTAGTCAGAATGACAGTAAATGATGGCAGTTATGTATTAACTATTACTTAACATGTGTTTGAATGGGATAAGTTAACGCAGCCACACCCCCAATTATAAGAGGATGAAGAGCAAGAAAATGACATTTCTTCTGAAATAAATGTGTGTTGTCATGGAAAGTGTTCATGACCCCAAACTTTTGAGCTTTCACTGTAGATGTCAGAAGCTTGGTATCACAATGAAAATGAATTAAATGTTGCTCAGTTCCAAAATATCAGAGATAATAAATCAGTATATTAATATTATGTTATTTTGTACGAGTACATTGTTTGTCAGCTTGATTTGTCCTACTGTTGGTGCATCAGTCATAAACTCAGGTAACTCGCTTGAGTTTACTGCTTGCCTTTATGACTCAGCTTCATTATAGTAATCAGAAATTCATGAGTTTACGAGGGACCATCTGAATGCGCCATTAATCCGGCCCCTCTTTCTGAGCACAGCTGTGTTGCGTCATGCAGACACGTCTCTGGCTTTTTCCCGCTCAATGACACGTGCTTTGATACAGCATGAGGAGCCGTGTCGCCTGCCAGACTGCTTTGATTGGCAAGCGGACGAGTCCCTGAGAAAATGTGACTTCCACAAGCAGCAGAATCCGTCTGCCGTCTTTCATCTCCGGATGCAACGAGCACAGCACCCTCACACCACCACCACCACCCTTCCTCCCCAGCAAGGTGTGCTGCGGATACTAACCATCCGCCACACCGCTGCTTTCCTGACCAGCTTTGGTAAACACCGAGGGAAGCGGTAAACCGCACCTGCACCATCAAAGGCAGCAACTGGATTACGAACAGATTCAGTCTAATCTTATTGGAGAGGCAGCGGGGAATGTTCAGTTATGCTTCAAGGCCAAAGAGTATCTGATGCTCTGACAACGATTGACATCTCTAATGTTTTTCTACTCCATAACAAGCACCTCTGCATTGCAGAGAAGCTTTCCTGGTCTGTTTGAAGTGTGCTGTGCCCTAAGGTAATGCACTGGGATGAGGGTTCCTGCTCTCGTGTATGCCTCCACATTTCAGAGTACATCATTAACACATGGCGGGGAGAGAAGCAGCACTCAGAGGCAAGCTAAAAGGGAGAGTTCTGCGAGTAATGAACAAAAATGATGAAAATTGACCGTAAATAACCAAGCATGCAAAAGCTCTGTGGCCTCAAATGTATAATTTAAGCATCAGTAGTTAATAACATTGAAGTAATACCTCGCATTATCCTTTTGAATAATTAATCAGTTATTAATCTTAAGACTTATTAGGCAGAAACTGCTATAAATTTTTACTAGGGGTGAATGAAAATAGAGATACGCTTGAATATCGCAATAATCAGTACTGTTTTGATTCTCGACAACATGGTATACATTTTTAATTAACCTTTTAAAACTTCTGTATTTTTTAGAATTCTCCCATCGGAATCTGAGCCCAAATCTTAGGGGTTTTTATAAAGAAATAAATGCAAAATGTTGCTTGTTTTGGTAAAATAACACTTCAAATTAGCAGAAATGTGTTTTGTGATGTAGAATATAATAACACATTAAAGGAAATCCGCAACTAAAAGCGTTTAAAAAAAACATGTTTTAAAAACCAGAAATCATTCTTTCATGCTGCACAGCGCTGAAGGGACTTTATATAATTTTATCTTACTTTGTACCACACGAGGGTACTTTCAGCTGGACAGAAACTGAAGTCTCAGTTGTATTTGTTTGGGACTCAAACATCAGCAAAGTGCTGCAACCAAAAGCAACATTGTTCCAAAAGTATCAGTGTTTTTCAGTGGCTGAAGTTAAATTTCTGAATTGATCTTTGAAAAAGTGTAGAATCTCAGAATGTAAGGAATAAATGGTAGAAATTCAGGTGAGTCCATAGAAATGGTGGCAAAAAGTGGTTCATTTTGTGTTGTGTTTACACCCCTGACCACAAGATGGCAGTGTTGTGATATTTCTTCAACCACTATACTCAAGCAAACCTGACAAGTAAAATCAACACAAATGATAAAAATAGTCAAAAATCACATTTGCGATACTACATTATTTATCACAATATATGAATTAATAACCCCCTAACATATCTTGCCATAGTAACTACTGTGTACTATAAGCGGTCGCTGTTGAAGCATCACCTTCAATTGGAAGACAAATGTCAATAAATTTGATTTTGAAACTTTTGTTGATCCATTTTGAAAATGGTGGTCCATTCAAAAAAGTTTTTTATGCCCACTGCAATATGTAAGTAAACCAAACATCACCTTTAAACCCTCGATTTTACCAATTGATCACTTATTAAATGTTGCCTTTATCTAAATCACAATTACAAAGACAGTCTAACTAAACATCTAACACACACACACGTCTTTATTGAGCGCAGACTAGAAAAGTAGTTAAATCATAATATCGCTTTGATTATCACAATTTATTGGATTGTAACACCTGTGTGTTATGTATCATATTGTCAGGCTTTATCACATGGCCATAGTAACTCCTGTGTACTCTATACAGTGACTGTTCCAAGTCATTTTGAATCATTTCTATTGGTCCATTCATGATGAAGATCACACATTGCAAAGGTCAGCTTGAGTTTTCAAATGATGTAAGAAAAGCTTAAAGCAAAAAATGAGAGGGTTTGTTATGACAACACAAATATGTAAGTATGTAACCTACATGCTCTATGTGAGAATACAGACCTTTAGATTTTCATTGTAAAGCCCTTTATGTCATCCATAAGGCACCATCTTGCTAAAATGTATCCATTTCTGCTTTTTTGTTTGCAAGTGTACAATAACATGCAGCTCCATTTTTCTAAGGGAAGAAGTATGTCCTCGCTGTGCTGCCTGTGGTGTGGTGATGCTCTATTTACTTTGATGTATGATGAGTTTTATCTGTATTCCTGTTGGTGCTCTCTCTCTCTCTCTTTTTTTTTTTTTTTTTTGTTCTCCTTGGGCTTGTTGCAAGGTCCTGGTTGTGTGTAATTGTCTTTAAATGCTTGTTTATTGTTTCCATTTTTTTCCCGCTCTTTTGATTTCTTCTTTTTTTTGCATGCCGTACCTCCTGTTTCCCTCCTCCTCCCACCGCCGCTCCTCCGCCCACTACACCTCCTCTCCTCGTGTGCTCAGACGCTGCGCCCAGCACTGAACCTGCTGCTCACGGTTGGTACCCTCTCCCTCCTTTTTCTCTTCTACTAAAGCCCAGCATGCCTGGCTCTGCATGCCAGCTGATCTCAGAACACCGCTTAGTTCAGACAGGAGACATGCTGAAAAAGGTAAATGCATTGAAATAAAACGCATAGGGCGAGTTCAGGAAATGCGGGACGTCAGGAAAAATGGAACAAGTGAGGTTTCTGATGCAATAGTGGATCAGAACTTTCAATTGCACCAGCGATATGCCTGTCACTATCTTCTGACCATCTTGTATATACCACCTTCCACTGAAACCACTGTCAGAGATCAAAACTAGTCAGCCAAGTGCATTCTGTCAGAGTACATGATTCTGAAATTGCTTAAAAATTCAGAATTTTGTCATTTTGGGAATTGTGGCACAGGTTGTTTGAGACTTTGAGAATCTTTATCTCATTCACTGTGAACAAGTCAGTATATAATTAGATTTTTCTAGTATTTGTAGTATTTTTAATACATAAAACAGTGAATACTGGCCTCGAGTGGCTCAGCAGGCTAAGACGCTGACACTATGACCAGAGGATCGCGAGTTTGAATCCCGGTCATGCTGTTTGCCATTAACAGCCGGGGCCCAAGAGAGCAAAAACTGGCAGTGCTCTCTCTGGGCGGGTAGATGGCGCTCTCACTCTCCCTATCACTTTCACATTGCTGGCTCAGGCATCTACTGATTTGGAGCTGGGAACCCTGCGCTTTCCTCCAAGTGCGTTGGCTCCCCAGTGACGGTGTCTTCACCCTCCTAGAGTCAGGAACAGTGCAAAGTGAAGGGGAGGGTTAATTGGCTACTACCACATTGAGAAGGGGAGAAAATGGACAAAAAAAACAGTGAATATTGATCTCAGAAACAAAAATCCAACCTGAAAACATGAAAAGCATAAAATATGCTCTTACATCCCTAGTCACGATTATAAATAATCACATATCAGTACTTTCATTGAACTGGTATCTTTGTTTTCATTATGATACATCTGCCAAAAACGTCTCCCACCTTTGCTTCACACATCATTTCAAGATAAATAAATTACAGCTGTGAGGAAAAAAGTGAGCTTTTTGGAACTGTCTGGATTTCAGAATTGATTACTAATAAAATATGGTCAGGTCTTCATCTTAATTCCAATCATAGATAAACAGGATCTAACTTAACTAACATCACACAAGCAGTCGTACAGTTCATGTATTTTATTGAGCACATGCTGGAAATCACCTCTACCAAATGTTCCCTGTAGCTGCAAATAAGATTTGCAGTGTTGAGGGGGAGATGCTGACCATTCCACCCTGCAAATGCATCTGTTTATCAGTATTTCTGGGACACCTTGAATGCAGAGTCCTGTTCAGGTCATACCACAACATCTCAAGGCCATTCTTTTTCAACCATTCTTTAGTTGATTTTCTTATTGCACTTCCCAGCATCTCTTCAGCTTGAGGTTTGTGGACTACTGCCCCGTATTCTCCTGTAAAATAAATGGATACACCTTTGTTACCTAATTCACTGCAAGATGTATAGTACTGGAGGCAGCAAATCAGCCCCATGATGCTGCCTCCACCATGTTTTGCAGAATGGGATGAGGATTTGATGATGGTCTTTTTCCTTCAAGCATATCATTATGCAATTATGCATTTCTTCTGAACAATCCACTGTTGCCTCTATATATAGATTATTTTCCCAAAAGTGGAATATCAGGGTTGCTTATGGCAAACTTAAGGTCACATTATTTTTGGGACAGTAGTGTCTTCCTTTGTGATGACCTTTTATTCAGAGATGTTCTAATAGTGAACGCATGAGGTGGTTCCATTTGTAGAGCTTCTCTGGGTTTCTACATGTTATCCTTGGGTCCTTTCTTATCACTTTCAGGATTTGCTGTGCTCTTGGAGTGAACTTAACAGAATGCCAACTCTTAGGCAAAAGAGTAACATTTCTCCATTGGTAGACAGTTTGTCTTTAGCAATGGTTTGTTAGCCTTATCCCTGTTCATGTACATGGAAAGTTAGTTGGCATCAATGCATTGTTAACCTGAGAAGACCTAACCATGGTTAATATGAGAAGAATAGATTTGTGTCTCTATGTAATGGGCAAAGTACCTGTGAAATCCCCTCTTCCAATCTCTTTTTAATTGAAACATCGTTTGCCAAATAGCTCTTGGAGAAGTAATTAACACAGAAGTTCACTTAATTTTTGGTGAATCTGCTCAGGAAAAGATATGAACAGTACAACATTTTTGTGTTATTAGTTTAATTAGATTGAGTTTATGGTAAAAAATAACAATCAGACCATATTTTATTAGTAATCAATGCAGACATTCAGGTAATTCCAAAGGGTTCACTTACTTCTTGCATTATAGCAAAAGAGTTACAATGAAAATGAAGTAAACTACTAGACAGAATTGTATGGATGTACAATAGTGTATTCCTATGAATACATTCTTATGTATGTGTTTTTTTATATTTACACATTGTGATCAAGTAGATTCAATGCATTACTTTTATCAGTGCACATACACACACAGCTGAAATGTCCAAAATGACAAAAATCCAGTGCTGTGTTACTGTGTCCATCTGTGTGTCTGTGTCTGTTCATTTTGGTCAGTGCCTGTCTGTCTTGTACATGTCCTCATCCACTGGTCACTCTTGCTGACCCCTCCTGTTTGGCCAGAAGCTCAGTCTAGGAGCTCTAATGGGGGCAGTCACCCGGTAATTCCAGGCCAAATCACATATCCATCTTCCTGCATGAGTCGCTAAGTCCTTGTTGACAGTGTGCCTCGCGAGTCCTCATGCTGCTCCCCATCAAACTCTCCTAATCTGCCTGCAATCATTTTTCATGAATTTAGATGATGTCCAAATGGCTGCTTTTCTATTTTTTTGCTGAGGGAAAAAAAGAAAGATCCCCCCACCCCAACCCACCCTCACTATCGAAACGCAGATGGCACCGTACCTCGGTGTTCTGGCGCTGCACACAAATCACAACCCAAAGGATCCCATTTGCATAGCTAACAGGCTTTGTAATATTTTACAATACTTCTCATTTCATCGCATCTCTATTTATCTTCCCTCGCAGCAGTAAATGCTTGTGTAAACGTGTAAGATTTAGTACAAAAGGATTCAATAATCGTCTGCAATCATGTCGCCTTTCTGCGTTATGACATGCCTCAGGTAATTTAATTAACACAGTCATATTTCATGTTGCACCTTTATTCTGTACACACAGATGCCAGTGCTGATTTTACTGCTGAAAGTGTTCAATATGGGAAGCTGTGTTTCTCTATTAACATCAGCATATTCATTTCTTGATAAAAAAAACACACAAATACAAGATCATAATGTGTGATGTCTTTGAACCGCAAGCCTGGTCCAGGATGATGAATAAAGCACATGGAGCCAAAGCGTAATTGAGCCACAGTACAGTTCACTGCCTTTCTAAATACCATGTCACGAGGGCAGTGTTAACCTTGTGCAGGTAGATCAGCCTGGCACTGATGTATTGTGTATAATTACTGAAAGCTACAGAATAATCTATAAACAATTTTGCATCTAAAAAGTATTTGAAAAGCTGTTTTAAATGCAATGCTACATGGATAAAAGTAGCTGTGGTTTGGCTTTCCAATAAAACTGGTTTTAGTCATCTGCACCTTCTCCGCCATCCTTATTACACCAGAGGGAAGCCTTAGCATGTTTAGAGAGCTGGTCTCGTGACCGCCATATTGATCCCCTGGCAGGACATGACTAAAGTGCCTTTGACCAAGGCACCTAACCCCCAACTGCTCCCCAGGTGCTGTGGATAGGGTGCCCAACTTGGGTACATGTGCTCACTTCTCTCTTATGTGTGAGTGCTTCACTGCACAGATGGATTAAATGCAGAGGTCAAATTCCAATGATTGTGCATTTTCTCTTTCACTTATCCGGATGGACTTGAAATGCCTCGTTTGAAAAATGTCAGCTGTGCTTCTTCGTTGTTTAATCTGACTGTGGAATTGATGTCCTGACCTGTTGCAAACACGCATTTCTGGAAATTTAAGAGCCTTGTTTGTGTTTGAAATATCATTTCACACTTCTGTCTTCTAGCCAGAGAGACATATTGATCTGGCGATAAAGCGCACACAAAAAGAAAGCGTTTTGAAAGTGACTATGATATCATGGCTGTCATGGAACGAAGCTGCATTGTTTACCGAATCGAGCCTCACACCCAGTGCATGAGTGCGGAGAACAATCGCTCATTTGCATCTCGTCGCTGAGTGTCCATTTTTATGTGGTTCTCTTTTGTAGCTCGAGCACATACTCTGTTTACCATCTTATTTTCTCGGGTGCGCTACTTTCACCGTTTGGGAGATTTCTCTCGTCTCTGATAACAGTCTTTTTTACTCTCTCTCTGGTGTAGCCTAGCAACAAGCTGTTCAAGGAATAAGTGAGGTTTTCGGCTGATGTCGGGTGGGGGGGTGACAGGGTGGGCAAGATTCCTCAGTGGAACAGAAAGCAGTGAAGAGTAGCTAGCACATTACCACAGAAAGTAGTCCCATTTGAGGTTTTTTTTTTGTTGCTGTATTGTCTGTTTTGTTAGGCGTCTTTTCCGTCACAAGAGGAGAACAGTTTTATAAAAAAAATTCCAGGCGTGCTGGATTCAGTGCTAGGTGTTGTTTGGGCGCAGCTGCAGCAGGAATATGACTGAGGATAAACATGGCTCTCCAGGTCAGATAGATCAAATCCTTATCAGTGTGTTAGAGTCGCTGTCATCCACCGGCTCTTGTAGCTCTGACGCTCTCACCCACCATTAATCGCTCCTCTCTCACATCAGCCAGCATGTACAGTATTTACTGCCATCCCCACCCAGCCCCGCAGCCCTTCGCCTGATTTATCAATACCTTGTCACTGTGTTTTGGTAACAGTAAATGGAGAGGACCTTTTCGTCCAGTCCCTCTCCTTCCATTAGACCGAAGGGATCCCAGGTGAATGCTGATGGAGACAGCTGGTTCACATGGTCTGGTGCCTCTCTCTCCCTCTTTGGGTCTCTCACATATCGCTCCATCCAAGCATACTCTGAGCTCTCCTCTTCATTTCCAAACAGGATGACTGAACACACTTCGCTTCTTTTTGTTATTTCATCATCCTTTGTTCGTCAATCTGAGGCCAGTAAATACAGGGCCTGTGTATGTCTCAGCCAGATGCATTGGTGACATGTCTTAAGTAACCTGACAGTAAGAAGCCAGGTGTGGAGAAACCTCTCTTCGTGATGAGCCGGATCTCATCAGATATGAAACTGTATGCTCATAAACTGTGAGGCAAGGTTTGTACAACTTTTACAAAAATTATGAAAACGGGAAACAAAAAGCCTTTCCCCTTTCCTTGTTCTCATTTGGTCGATACCTCCCCTTTCATACGGGCCGCGAAAAGTTGATTTTTCATTTTCCGTGTACTTTAAACAGGCGTCTGCTGCATCTTTGATAATACCAATTCACGAATTATGTCTAAAATTTTGTCTTTTGAACGCTGAAGTGACAGTCGTCTTTAATGAAACAAAGCCTGGAAAATGAATAGCAGGCTTTAGAAACGTGTGAATAGAAAGCCGCGAGTACGGTGTGCGAAGCCAAAATTAAGCAAGGGCTTACTGCAGGCTTTTCTTACCCCTCCTTCCCCCCTCTCTCTCTCTCACTCTATCTCTCTCTCTCACTCCCCTCACCCATAAATCTAAGCCCCTGTTTGACATGAACTTAGCCGGCACTGATGCGAAGCTGTTTTACATGCTGCAAGTGCCAATGTTAACTGTCTCTCCCTCATCCTCTCAAAGCTGTCGCCATGACGATGCCCCTGCCCTGCCCTTGTGGCAGAATAAAGCCAGTGTTATTGAATGTCTTGTGCTCAGAGGCTCAAATTTGAATTCCCTTCAAAGACAGTGAAAATTAAATGTGTTGTTTGATGCGCCGAGGCCATATATCTGTGGTGGCAGAATGCTGTGGCGTGTTGTACAATTGCTTGTTCCTTATAAATAGCCGTCCTGGTAATAAGGGAAAAGGCTGCCCTTTGTTTTGGCACTTGTAATGGACATAACTCTTAAGAGCTTGGCAGGGCTGAGATTGCTTGTGATTGGATCCTAGTTGCCTTTCTCCTGCACTCTTACCAAATGTATGCAAGCTCCCCTCTCAAATGCGGTTAGGTCTGCGGGTTATCCAAGGCCAAGAGCATGCTGAATGGGACCTCCACCAACATCTTCAGAAGCTTGTGTTTTCTCTTTCTTTCTCTTCCATCTGCCGGCCCAGAAAGACTGGGCCGGCGACATCTCAGGAGTCGATCTTCAGCCTCTATCAGGAGAGGTGAGCACGATGGAAAGGACACACCTGCCAACATGCCTGTCAGGCGCGTATGGAGGAGATAATTGAGCAGACTCTGAACCGCAGGGAGCGCCATAGCAGAATGCAGCGGGATAATGACCACTTTGCTCTCAGCTGGACGGCAGCAGGTGAAGCAGAAGAGTTTGTGCCTTTAATATCCCAGAATTGTCACATGTGGATGCCGTTACAGCCAGGGCCTTTCATCAATCAACGGGAACAAGTTCTGCAGCGGCTTCAAGAGGAACCGGATCACGGACTTTCTCCGAGCTGGCCTTCTTTTGTTTTTTCTCCTTTATTTCCTCTTTTCATGAGCGTAGCCACACGGTTTCATAGGCTTATGTGTGGCTGTCAGGACTACTTTGCGCTGCTGTGTGCTCTGTCCAGCGAGCAAGGGCTTGAGCAGGATAGGTAGACGCACTGCTTGGGGGAAGCCTTCAGGACTGCCTGCAGGCCCCTTACAGGTGATGCACATATGCTGCAGTAATTAGTCTGAGAGCATGGACTGGGAGGGCCTATGCACACAAACACACACACACACACATTACTCACTGTTCCTTACTGCCGACTGGTGCACAGAGCATGGAGGGCCAGTTTGGTGTGCTAAGCTTGGAGAGAAAGAGAGTAAGCCTGAGACTAAGCTGATTGCCCAGCAGATGTTGCTCCACCCAGATACCCACTGGAATCTGGAATCTAATCTAGTGCAGTGTTCCCATCACCTCATCTACAGCCTGTACCTCTCAAGTCCTGAACCAGACTCAGTCAAGTTCTTTCCCTCATCTCTGGCTTAGGGATGCCCTGAGGTTGGTATACACTGGCATTCAAGGTAAAAACATGGCATATAATTGGTTTTTCTATGGCAAAATTCTCCAAATGCCTCTATATTTTATAGGAGTGTTCAAGCAATAATTGCCAGGTAATTTGTCAGCTTTATTGTGCTGTTCTCAGTTAAATATCTAACAATAGGTTCAAAGTTGTCCTGGCCGAGGGATCAGAACTTTGGGCGCCCGTAAATTGTGCTCTGCTGTGACAGTAACGAAAACCGTCCATCCTCAAAGCAGGGGAACTTTTCTCTCAGTAGCCCATGCTCTACCATGGACTTGCCTTTGATGTGAGGACTATATTACAGACACACCTGTTCAGTCTTCTACCCACTCAGGCAGCCAAAGGTTTTCATTTGCACCACCAGGAAGTGACTAACCCGCTGTGAGAAGGCTCCCCCGCCCCTCAAAGCGGCACGAATTTCGGCAAAAGCCACACAAAATGAGTTTCCAGGAACTGTGCTAGCAATGTCCTCTTACTAGGCACCTACTGACATTTTATTCATCTCTTTCTCCGCACCGTCGTACGGCTTATTGTGGAATCCAGAGCCATTTACTCTGCCGTGCTGGTAAAGGCTGGAAGAGTTTGAGGGCATCTCTCCGTTTCATGCCACAGCCCGGGTTGTCGAGCGCAAGTTCATGGCTGCTCTCCACACGCTGCGCAGTCAGATGCCTCAAGCGGGTCGACCGGCGACCGGGGAGGAGAATTAGCACTGATCCCACAGCTCGAGGGAAATGAAGGAGGCGTCTGAGGAAAAGGCCCAGCCTGTGCCTAGCTTTGTACGGCTCCCTGGAAGGGACATCTTATCCTGGATTAGCTCCGACAAACCTCGCTTCCCCTGCTTCTAACAGAACAGGGCGGCTGTGGTCCCTTGTGTTGAATGTGTTGTTCCCAGATTTGCATAATGCTGGATTGTTGTGGAGACATGTTACTCCGCAAAGCTTCTCCAGCAATCCAAGGGTTTTCTGTCGTCTGAAGGGCAGACAAGTTTAAAAAAGCAAAGGAGAATCCCCTGGGCTATTGAGGAGATTTCCAAACTCAGGAATTGATTAGAAAAATAATGAAGCTCATCATCAAGAAGTTTTGTGAAGCCAGACATCTTCTTCTAAAGGTTCTGCTATCCTGCCTCTTGGCCTCGTTCTGTCCACCCATGTGTACTGTAAACATGACTCTGTGGGGGCTGCCACGGCTGGCAATAATGACAAAACTCCAGGCTGCAGCTGACGGGGACGGGCGGCCAGCATAAAGGGGGATGATAAACACATGACGAAGAGAGAAAAGGGCAACTCGGAAGCTAAGTCAGTTACAGCTGCATCGTTTCTCCTCTGCCTCTCTGCAGGATTGTATTACTGAGACATAAAGGATAGGTTCTGGCCCTTTGAAAGTGTGAGATACAGCACAGATCAGTAATAGGCTCCTTCCCCTAACACTGTTTTGACCACTAGTCTGCTGTTGCTATGGCATCATGCTTAAATTGTCAGATAAAGGAGGTTCTGGTTCTGCAAAACGAGGATGATGTCTGCTTTTGTTTTTGTTTTTTTGTTTTTGCAAAGACGCCGCATCAGATTTCTTTATTTCAGAGGTAATTAGATTTTTAATATGGTTAACCGGCAACCTTTCAGAATAACTCCAGAGATTTCGGCAGAGGAAATTGAGTGGAAATTGAATTGAATAAAACCAGCGTTTGTCATCTACAATGGGCCACGCTTTAGTTTAATCACTAATTATTATCACAATGTGTCGCCTGAACAGAAAAAAACAGATAGGGGCTCTTGTTTTTAAAGCACTTGTCCCAGGGGAACCTTCTTGTTGATCACATGTAGCTCTCAAACATATGCCAGTTTGTCACACATCACAGATGTGTGATGGCTACACTCATACGACATGGTTTTTCAAAGTTCTTTAGTAAAGAAAATGGATATATACTGTAGAGACACAGTTAAAGGATTCATTGCATGTTGAAAGGGTTCTTCAGATTGAACAAAAATGTGTTGTACACTTTTAAAAAGGGGGTTCTTCAAGGATTCTTTGGTATAAGCAAAATTCTAAGTTCTAAAATCCATGAACAGTTAAAGAACCTTCTGGATGCCTAAAGGTTCATTTTTGCTGTGGACTCCATCAACAGCAGAAATAATAATAATAATAATAATAATAATGTATTTTTAACGTAATTTTTTATGTATTTTTAACATCAATGTTTCATAGACAAAGGCCATTTTGATGTGTTGACTGAAGCTGAGTTGTTCAAATTTGTTAAATTGTTGAATTAACTCAATAAATACAGTCATTTGCTAGTAGAATATGGTCAATTTTTTACATTTTAAAGAATTTTCTATTAAATTTAGAAAAAGGCTAAATACATTTGGACAAAGCAAAACATTGTCTGAGTTATGTATATTACCAAGAAGGGTTCCACTATTGATACAAGCCAAAGAACCCTTTTTTGGTACTATATAGAACCCTTTTTGCTAGGAGATGGTTATACATAGAAACATTTTGACAAAGGTTCTATGTAGCACCAAACAGGGTTCTGCTATTCGTATGATGTCAAGCTTGTAGTGATAACATAGCCATATTTAAAATATTTCTGTATAGAATCATCTACAACATATTCTTCCATCTGTAGAATCATTTAACCATGCAAAGGGTTCCCAGGGCAAAGGCTGTCTGGATCTAGGAGTTTCAGCATTGGGGAGACATGTCAAATGTTTTAAAGCAGACGTCCCCCTGATAAACTAATCCAGTCTCAACAGAGTGTTCATGGTTCTCTACCATTTTCTTTACTAAAGAGCCAGTGAAGAACCATCTATTTTAGCGTGTACATAGTCTTTCCCAGATTTTGCTGCTGTCAAAGTCTTCATTGAATAATTATGCATTGCTAAATGGATCCAAGCTCAGTTATCTATGACGTAGCCTTCTTAAAGAGCAACACTGATTTATGTTGAAATTCCTTGCCCTCAACTGCACCTGACAAATATGTCAATGGAATGTGTGTTCAAATTCAAAGCTTACAGTGTGGACCCAATGCAGACCAATTACCTTTAAGTGGGTACAGTGGAATAAAACATTATACACAAGCCTCCCATTTAAGTGACAGCTAAAGATTGGGTCAATGAGATTTTTAATTACATTCCCACAAAGGCACAGGACTGCTTCTGGGCTGGAGGGACACAGGTAAATGCAGACAGGCTTTGTAATAACACATCTGTCATCCATCTGCCCATAGGCCCAAGAGCAGAGCTCTTTCATTACAGTCTGCTCACACTCTCACAACGGCAATCACTATTGCTTAATTAGAAGATTAGAGGATCCAATTAGAAGATCTCCTGTCTCGGAGATCAACACGTCCTTTGAAATGAGACACTTTTGTTGCCCTGAGGGTCGACATTTCCTTCTTGTCAGTTTGATTGCGCCTGAGTGAGTGCAATGGGCTTTGCCGGCCTGTGGGCACGTGCCAGCCTGGCCAAGATTTAGGTTTCTCAGTAGAGAAGGAAAGCACATTTACATGAGCGGTCCCGGAGAGCCATTTATCTGAAAGTACAGTATCAGTCCTGCTTATGTGCCTTTCAGCGAAAACTACTGTTAGTTTCGCAGCCTCCTTTTATGTTACTCATCACTTAACCTAATAACAGTACACTTTAAGGCAAGGTATAAGTAATATGCAGTGGACTGCTGCATAGCCTCACTCAGCATGGGGAGCCACCTTTTCCCTCCATCATGAAAATGGCATCCAGGGAGAGAACAATTAAGGAAATTGCCGCAGCCTCTCAGTCACTTTTGAAAGTCAAAACACGACGGCCTAAGGAGAGCTGCTTTCTGCAGCACTAACATTTGATCTGCTTCATGTTTTTCTATTCAGTGGAAAGCTTATCTAGCACCTGAACATTACGCCGGCTTTTGCGCATCCACCAGATGAGAGTTTTGATGTGGGATTTGTGTTAAACGGTGTCGAATTTAATGAGAGATCTGATTAGAGGGCTTTATTGCCATAAAAAGAAAAACTTGTAAGGGCTGTTTGTTCTATCAGCAGTGTAATCGCAAACAGGTTTAGGCAGATACACACAATTAAATCTGTGATTATATATCATTTTTGGGTTTTAATGTCATTTGGACATAATTGTACAGATTTTGAAAGCAGATTTAAAGCAACGCTGCCAGATCATCAGCTGCAAAGCCCCCACTGGAGGTGATATTCACAGTGGATGAGCGAGTGCACTCCACACTGCTTCATAATCCAAAGTGCTTCTCCCTGTGAAATCGAGCCGGATAATTAGAAGCAAGTCATGTGATGAATCTAATGAAAATTTGCAAGACTTTTTTTTGTCAATTTGTTTTATCCTTTAAACCCATAAAGTAGGAAGAACCAGGTTTTAAATATATATTAATGTTTGACTCTACATTGATCAGCCTTACCTTGATAAGGTTGTTGGTCTCTGCAAGACCTCTGAAGGTGTCCTACAGTCTGTGGCATCAGTAGTAGATCCTTTAAATCCTGTAAGTTGCACAATGGAGCAGCCATAAAAAACACTACTTATTAACAGTGCATCCTACAGATTCTTTATTAGATTGAGATCTGGTGAATTTGGAAGCCAATATTGGCAAGTTCTCACCTCTAGTACTGACCCAACAAACTTTTGTCAAAGTGTCTCAGGTCTTCACACTTTAATATATTTCTCCAACATTATCTACTAGTTCGCTTACCATTGAATGTATATAGGGGGCCTGGTGGTTAGGCATAGGGTAAGGTCACCAGTTTGATCCACTGGCAGGACGTAACTGAAGTGCCCTTGGGCAAGGCAACTAACCCTCAACTGCTCTCCAGATACCATGCGTAGGGACTGCAAGCACATTGGCCAATGATGAGGCACTTTCACTTTTCCCTTCATATAGCCCAGGCCAGTTAATCAGTGTTATCAGGGCTACATCTGTGAGAATGTTATAATGTTATAGAGCTACAGTGATATTAAAAAAAAGTATGCCTTCATCTTTTTTGGAGAAATACTGTGATATAAAACCCAGAAGTGGAAGTGACAGGTACATTTTAGGTAAAACAAACTAAAAGTCATGTGGACACAAGCAGTAAATATTGATGATAGGTTGAGGCTATTTTAATTGTTCACTGGAGGATAGTATCCATCGCTCCTTGGATTTCATTTGAGAAAGTTATTAGAACCGGGCAACGACCGCCTGAGTCCAGAGTGATAAAACAACAGCCATCTTATCTGGAGGAAGTGAAGTAATTACCTACGAGAGCAAGATCAAATGTAGCCACAGGCTTAGCTCATGTCAGAGCAAAAGCACATATTTCTTTTTGTGCACTGAAAACAGTGAGCAAGTCCTCATCATATATGTGTCTGTAAAAATACACAGGCCATGCTTTAACCTTCGCTGATGGTCAACAAGATCTTTGTCTAAACCTTTGATCTGCTCTTTTGTTGACTTGTCATTTTGTATTTTATCTCAAGACATGTGTTTGCGTCGTTTTTGAAAAGCCCCAATCGAAGACAAGACAATGGCCTTACATTTTGGGGAATCACCTTATGATCCCAAGCGCTCCAAAATGTCAGCCTTGATGGTGAACAAGAATAGGTGGATCGATATGTGGTGGTCTGCTGTATTCTGTCTTAGTCTCCGCGTTTTAAAGAGCAAAGTGATGGTGTGACTGTGACCACAGACAAGGTCACAGCTTTTGTTTCCTCAGCGAGGCTGAGGATGTGCTCTACAAAGGCACCGCTGCATTTATTTGATGACCCTCTCTAGCCAATCACTCAGCCACAATACAACTTCATTGTCCTGGTTGATGTCTCCTCGCTGGCAGACATGAACTCCATCACCAGAAGCCGGCGTCAGACTGAACCAGCATGGCATCCCCTGGAGTCCTTTCCTGAGACCCTCTGAGAGAAAAGCATGATCTTCTGCTGTAGGCCAGATTGCTTTTGCGCTGGTATTTCGCTCGTTCTTTCAGGTCCCGCCATCGTGCCCGGCTTTGTTTGCTCTCATTCGTTTGCTCTCCCTCCACCAGTTGTCTTCATTTGGACTTTGAACACTGGAATTAAATGTCAGCTTTGGGTTTCCTCTTCCCTTTGTGGTGGTGTGAGATGGGACTTGTGCAGGATTGCGAGGCTGTTAGTTCTGTCCATTACATCACTCGTCTTTCATATTTTCCTCCCGACGGCTTTGGCTTGAAGCTTCGTAACTGATGTGATGCCACAGTACGGTTTTGATATTCTCTTTGAATTTACAGTGTATGTGAGCTAAAAGTGAATCAGCTTACAAAGATGCCCCAAAGAGCCCAAAGTGATAGTAATCATATTTTGCACTCAATCTAAAAGCTAATGCTGTGAACGGCATGCAGGCAATACTGCGGATCACATGAAAAGTCGAAATAAGAGTATGAGGAGTTGCATAAAGATCAGTGTTGATGCATCGTGCAGTGCCAGTCGGGTTCTTTTAGTTGTTAAAACATGTCCATGCCCATTGAGTTTGCAGACATGTTTTTTTGTGTGTCCAGTAGAGTTCATGTGTCTAGTAGTACACAACTCCAGCTGGTTTTACAAAGCCCCTTTCATCTAGCCATAGGGCACCCTCACTTACCCATGAGCCAGTGCAGTCTTGAACTGGGCTTGGCTGAAGATACCCCCTCTGGCTGAGCCCAGAATGTTCTGTGTACTAAGGTTGTCTCTCATTTTTCTCTACACTGTAGCCAATAGCCTTAGGTGTGGACCCCAGGAGTCCCACAGCAATCCTACCTCACCACAGGAGAGAGATTTTAGAAACCACCCACTGGCTAGAGCAGTGCTGAGCCAATGTAATCTGTCCACATTGAAACTAGCTTTGCATTATTGCTGGATTATTGATGCTTTCTTGTACTTTTCACAATCCTAATTCTAATATGGTTTCAGTCTGAATTGGAGGATAGTTTATTTAAACTGAATTTTTGGAACCTGTTAGTTATGGGCAGAGGTTGTAAGCCCATCTGGTATTGGCAGACCAATCTGAGATCCTCCTAGACATTGTCAGCCCAAGAATCATCCATTTTTTTTGCTGTGAACTGTAAGTTTCCCTTAACAAAATCCAAAATCTATACAGGAAACTTGAGCATGGTTAATGGCACCGTGTCGTCACTCCTGGGATGCCACGGACTGTATGTCCAGCTTTAATGCCGTAGGATTCAATAAGCAGGCTCAGCCTCCCCTCACTCTCTCCTGTAATCCAATCAGGATGAGTGATTGGGTATTCCATCCTCTTACCTTGCAGTCATAAATGTTAAACAGGAATACTGTTTGTGGTAATGATTCATCTATAAGCAGCATGCAATACATGTAATTAAATGACTCATTCTAGTCAATTGAGATGAGAGCAAATTTCAGGGGTTTCATTAAGATGCCAATTTCTCAGAATTATTGAATATTCTGGAGGCAAACTGGCTGGATGAGATTAGACGTGGTTGTTTGAGAATTACTCACTTCTAAACCATCTGCCTCTCAAATTACACATTACCCAAACTGTTGGCTCGGTGGACCCTTATTGAATTACAGTTCCGTCATTGTGTTAAGTGCGGCTCTGCGTACCTGTGTACTGTCACATGCGGCACGATCATGAGCTTCAATCTTCTCCCTTATTGTTGCGGCTGTACTCCGAACACCCCTTCATTTATCTGCAGGCAGGGAGGGAGGGAGGGAGTAAGTACAGAAGACTAGAAAGTGGTGAAAACACTGCGCTGGATGGGAACAGACAGTTCTCTCCTGCATTCATTCCATTTGTTAAGTTATGTTAATTATCAGCACATCCACTGAGTCAGCATCAACCCGAGCAAGTACTGCTCCCAGTCTCCAGTCCACCCGGGGTCAGGCTGACAGGGCAGTGAGGAATGAAGAGATACGGGAGAGTGGTTCAAGAGAAGAGATCTCTGACATTTCCATAGTCTGTTTATCCCTCCATCCCCCCCTCCGGACTGCTGCTGGAGCCCAGTCCACATTAACATCTTAATAGGAAAGTGTGTTAAACCACGTCTTTACCTCCTCTTTGACAAGAGCGAATTAGGTGTCAGGCGGATTCCCACTGACTTTAATTGAATCTGCCGTCTGCCTGGGAAAAAAGGGGAAATTTGAAGTCAAAATAACCTATTAGGTTTATCAAGTAATGTTTGGTTGGCTTTGGCAGCTAGCACCGCGGCATTATTTCCCCCCGCTCCCCGATCTCGCGCGCCGGTTGTTTATGAGGTGAGATTGGGTAGAATGTTGTACAAGCGCACCGCTGTGATTGCACGGTTTTTGTTATCCTCTAATAAGTTGTGGCCTGCCGTTTTTGTTTTTGAACTCCCCCAGGAAATCCCCTGGCTCTCAGATTTAGGCCAGAGATGAGTGTGGAAGATTGCCGTGAGTAAACAGGGAGGGCCGATCAGCTCCTCGTGACTGGATTACCAAGTGCTGGATCGCTCGGCCGCACCGACCCTTTCTCACTTGTCTTCCTTTCTCATTGTCTTCCTTTATCAGGTCACGGATGTTCTTTTTTTCTCTTGTCCAGCAGTGACAGAAGCGTAAATATAGACTTTCAGCACTCGTCTTAGGATTCAGTCCTTTTATGTCACCAATGAGAAGCTCAGTTGCGATATGACACCAGGGTTGCACCGTCTTGCACCGTCTTGGATGTGAGCGTGTAAGCGGTGAAGATGATGTCGAGGTCTGTGGAGCGCTGTCTCCTCTCCATTTTCTCTCCCTATCTTCCACCAAACTCTTTAATTTCCGAACCGAGTGTGAGATATTGATGAAAAATTTTGCTCCTCCTTTGCACCGTGAAGAACCAATCAAGTCCACAAACCGGCATTAACTTCGGGTTGTCATGGATCCCTACACTTGATCAATAAACTTCACATATCATTACGATGTGCCGCCTCAGAGGCCTGCCTTGTTCTCGGGCCAGAAGTGGTATAAATCTTTCTTAAAAATTGCCAATGATTCACATTTTTAGTCTCGAGGGCAAAGTGTGTTTCAGTGCCATATTCATTTGAGTCATAGTCCTGAGCTCTCAGATAGAAATTTCAAGCCAAAACCCTCATCTTTCTAAATGAATTGTTAACCATTTCATTACTCCTGTTTTAGTGTGTGTTCTTTATGGACATATCAAGGACAGGACTTTAGGACATCCTGGTTGTCTTAAAGAGACTTTCCTTATGAGCGTTCCTAATCCCATCAAAAATAACCTGCAAAAAGTGACTAATGAAGTTCTTCATTTTCTGTGTGTAGTATGTTATGTTAAATGTACTACATACAACATGGGGGTTATTTCACAAAACAGGATTCCTGAGTTTAGCCAGGTAACTTAAGCTCAAACTCAAACCCGAGAGCAGCAGGACATTCTCATTGGACAATACTCAACCTTGGGCTTAAGCTAACTAACTTAGAAATCATGCTTTGTGGAACACCCCTGATGTTTTGTTTGTTACTGTTTTGTTTTTATTTCTGTAGGTTTTAAATGGTGAAGCTTTAATGCATTGATAGTCAGTCAGTTGAAATGATGTCATCTAATGTGATCATGTGGTACATTACTTGTGTTTGGACTGTGTGAATGAACTGCAGGAGGCTTCACGTTGTGCATTAAGTGAAATTTATACTAATTTAATTAAAGTTTCACCATTTAAAGCCAGACTGACATCCAGTCAAAGCAAGTAGCTTGAGTGTTTACTAATAAACTGTTTGGGCCCTATCTTCATCAGGAAACCTACAAAATTACTTCTACATGTCACAATGACATTTATAGCCTTATGCGGGCCCCTTTTTTGCATAAATGTTAATTAAGATCTTCTCAGCGATGCTATGGAATGATTAGAGGACATAAGATGAGGGGTCAAGGCAACAGAATGTACTAGAACCAATTATGCATCGATATGGCTGTGGAGGTTGTCTTAATAAAGAACTCCAATTGCAGAAAACGTTCATTCATGTACATAATTTAATTAAAAGAGGTTATATTTTATATTCATTGCACATAAACTGACATTTTTGTTTGTTTGTGCTGATCTGTTTGGCTAAATCCTGAATCATTAGAACATTTCATTTGGAGTTTGAGTGAATGACTATTAACATTAAAACAGAATATGACACTTTATGTGTAATGAATATAAAAAAATTATACTTTACCTTTTTGAATGAATGTTTAAACACAAACTAATATACAATAGTTACTTGTACAAGCAGAGGATGGGAAGGAGGGAAGAAAATAAAGAAAACAGCATTGAGAACTTGAGAAAATGAGAAATAGATAGGAAGTGAAATTCTCACCATGCTTGGTTTCAGCCTCATGGTATTTAATGCATATTAAGCAGTTATAGAGTTGTTAACTTTTAGAATGTGGTGCTAATGTAAGCTCTGCTCAATTAAAAAGTCCATTAAAATAAAAAGGTTGCACAAACTAATTAAGTGTATCAGTCAACAGCTTATGACAGCTTTGAACTGCTAGTTTGAAGCCCTTTGGAGACCATACAGACTATTTTTTGCAGCTCCACAAGACAATGTTTATTGAAACACTAGCTAGTTAGTTGCTAAGATTGCTGATAAGCACTTAAATATAGACAGGCAGTACAAAAGAAGTGATGAAATCTACTCTCATGCTCACAAAGAAGCTGATGGTGGTATTCTTGACTCTAACCTTATAACCCCAGTCAGGAGTCTTCTCTCTTTTTAATGGAGTGAACCAGCTCTGAGTGAGTTGGAAGAAGACATCATTCGCATCTTGATGACTTAAATCAATGAAAGAGCTGACCGAGTCGATACGTACTTAAACAAAATACACTGCAAATCACAAAGCTTTACAGTTACTTTGACTCCACAAGAAATACTATTATATACTATATCTATTATTATTATCATTATAGTTTTATTGTATTATACTCAGTAGCCACAGGTTGTATAGGAGTTCATTAAGAAGAATCATTATTTCCTTCCTTTGTTTTACAAATGTATCAAAATGAGGCAAATGATCAGGGTTTGAAAAGATGGGAGATGTCCAAAACTAGAGTCCTGTTGCAGTTATTACTGTTATTATTTCACATCTCAGTCAATAGGACTGAAAAGACCAGAAAGAAAAATAATAGTGATGTTTCCAGACCATTTAAGGAGAGTATATAAGGGAAAAAAATCAGAATTCACATGAATATGACATTCCAATGTCTTTTTCTAGCTAGTGGGTTCATCCAAGTTCTCAAAAGATTGGGCTGGTTTTAGACTTGGCTCTTATCAAAATGGCTTCGTTTTCCAAAAAAATCACCATGAAGCTCCTTCCCAGCAATTTTTGTGCCAGTAGAACTTTTTCTGAATGATACAAATGTTACAAATTTGGTTCTTAGAACATTCAATCTGTCAGGTTCTCTAGATGCTTCCAGAGTGTTTTATTTAATGTTGTCTTAATGTTCCAGTAATGTAGCTACAACATCATTAGGATGTCACCTACAGTAAGTTAAAATACTGACCACACACAGAGAAAGGTGGCTTTCTAGTATTATCAGAAACAATCAATAATAAATAAACAGCTTATTTAGAAGAGATCACTTATATGAAGTAAACAGGACCAAACTTATGTTTACAATGTCTGTACCGAACCTCTTCCAGCTCAAATAAACTCCGTCACTCCTTCTCAAATCAGCTGACATCATGATGTTCACAACCAATAAAAACACTCACTGATGCTACTTCAAACATCACAATAATGTTAGTGTTTAACTGGGAATGTTCTGTGAAAACATCCCAAAAACATTGTATTGCAAACCTTTACATCACATGTTCAGAACATTTCAGTCTAACTCTCCTGGAACCTTTTAAAAACTGTGCTGAACGTTCTCATAATGTTCTATCAGTGCCAACCTTCCCATCATTGGGCACTGCAAGGTGCACAAGACAAAACATTTGTTGCAAGCTCACAAAGAAACTGTCTTTGAAGATAGGGCCCTACATAACCCCTGGAATAGACACTGAGTGGTTCTCAGGCTTTAAGTTTCCTAAAATCCTAGTGGCTTTGTTTGCTGATGCTCTAAATTGCTTATGACACTTGTAAATTGCTTTTTAACACTCCTTGAGAAATGCAACCCTTTGAGAGTGTTCAGAATCTTGCTGCATACAACTTGAATACTTCTCCATTAGAGTGATTTTGTTCATTCTTTCTACATTGTGCTCTTGCCCCAGTAGACTCCAGAGCGGGAGCGGGAGCTCAGAGAGCAGTGGATCATGCCGTTATTGGAGGAGTGGTGGCCGTGGTGGTCTTCGCCATGCTTTGTCTGCTTATCATTTTGGGACGATACTTCGCAAGACACAAAGGTAGGCAAGGCAGCTCATTTCTCACACAAATTGGACACGCTCTCAGAGATGAGGTCAAGAGACCTGCTAATTATTTGGGGTAAGATTTTGGTTTGCAGGGATTGTGCAGCGCTGTAGCTAGGCCATGGCTGACACTTTTGTCCCACTGCGCCGGGTGTAGTTGTGCTTTTTTTATTGTAAAAAGTGGGCCCCGCTTTTCATAGTGGCTATTGCCTTCATTATCAAGGAGTAGACTGTGGGGACAGGAATAATACCACTCGGAAATTAAGTTTGAAGTGGATTGGTTATTCCCTCCACCTTGTTACACTTTCAAGGTTAATCCTGAAGCGCAAGTTGGAACCCGAACAGAAACCTCCAGCGAGAGGTTTTCACAGAAATTGAGGAATAGATTTTCATGAATTAATGGTGACTTGGAGCAAAATGATCAACAGGCTTGTTCTTCAGAACATGTGCCATGCCTGTTTTGTGGTGATTTGTTGCTTTTAATGGTGCTCATTTGCCGTTGCAGATGAGAGCTGCGGAAATGTATTCTGTAATCAAACTGTCTCCCATGTTTTATCATTTGGAATTGGTTTGCGGGGCCCTGCTAGCATTTGCACATAAAAAGCAGCATCGCGCCACAGCTCACAGAGCGATGAACACCTTACTTACAGGCAGGCATTCCGCGTGCATTTTAAAGTCCGTGGGATCGACCCTCGCTCTAAATTAAAGAAGCTACTCCAGACAGTCTTTAATCTCTTTTAAGACCCACCAGTTGCATCAATCAGATGCCCTGAGGTGCTGGGGATATTGCTTTTATCAACGAGCTTTTCTTTGAAACTTTCCACAGGCACCTACTTCACACACGAAGCAAAAGGGGCAGATGATGCGGCAGACGCCGACACGGCCATCATCAACGCCGAGGGCGGACACAACAACTCGGACGAGAAGAAGGAGTACTATATCTGATTGTGCAAGCCTCTGGTGTTGTTATTATTATTTTGTTTTTCTTTCTTTTCCTTTTTTTGGTTGTTTTTTTTTTTTTTTGATGGGTGGGAGGGATGGGGCATGGAGGGGTAAAGACGGGAATGTTTTATTGTTTTCTTCTTAGGGATTGAATGATGTAGAATGCTACCTGGACAACTGAGAAGATGTAGGCATCTGTGTGGGGTGGTGGGGTTAAGGGGCGGGCAGATGAGGGGAGGGCTGGGATAAAGGGTGGGCTTTGGTTGCCAGATATCACTGTAGAGAGCTTCACCATTCAACACCTCCCAAACTGCTGGTACTACTTTTGTTTGGTTCCAACCATTTTGCAGAAACTTCTGTGCCTTGTTCTGAATTTCTTTTCTTTTAGTCATGCTCTTTATTGTTGTCTTTTTTTTTTAACTCTGTGTGTCATATATCCCTCCCTCATTCCTTTCTTCATCACCAACGTTGCTGTTCTGCTTTCCAGTGAGGGTTACATATACACAGCGCCTCAAGACACCCCTGCACTGTGTAGACATCAAGTTCTTCTCCTGCAAACCAAAATCTCATCAGATCCTATTCCTGTATACTGTGAGCAGGCCAGGTCACGTGGCGCCGTTTTTAAAGCCTTTTTTTTTTTTTTTTTTTTTTTTTTTTTGTAATTTCCAGAATACGTGCACTTGACGTCCTAAATATGTTGCGCTCTGAAAAATTCCGAATGAGGAAAAGCAAAAAGCAAAAATCACGATCCATTAACAGCACCCAATCTCAGTCCCAGTCAGCTTTGTGTTAAGACGCTAGATGAAGAGTGCTGACCCTGAACAGTGCACCTGTTTCCATTCTGACAGGCCTGTCTATATAGATGTGGAATGCTTTTATTCCTTGCTCAGTTTTCCTCGATTTACTTTTCAAATTACACGTGCCAGTACATTTGAAGCATTGCTACTGTTTTGGGAATGAACATAGGTGCAGACAAATTATTTCCAGTTTGACATGCTGCACTTACAGAAGCATAGTGTTTGGGTCTACTCAACTAGATGGAGCTGAAAGCCCTTTAGGTATTTATTGGTTCAATTTTACAATATCTTCAGGTTTTTCATCCAGAGATGTTTTAAAAAGGCCATAATGGCATGGGAAATGTCATTAACTAAAAAAAAATCTGTCTGTCTGTCTTTCAACTTAGATGCTCTAGCTTTCCTGAGCTGGTGATGATGGTCCTGTAGCACATGCTTATCTGACTACCTAAAATTGTGTCAAAGCAAACTGTTGGTAGGTTTTAGACTCTGGTTTAAGTATATATGGCTTGACAATGTAGGATGCGACTGCAAATGCCATGTTTGTTTTGTTTTGAGATAATTCAATTTATAACTGTACTACCTTAATACACAGCAGCCAGAAGATGTTTATTCATATAGACATTGCAATTAAGCCTGAGCTCAAATGTACACAAGCCCCAACTGTGACATGAACGTGAGACACATGACTTCGTTAATGACCTCTAGCTTCATTAGCATTGCAGCTAATAACTGATGCTAATGTCTTGGACAGGTCAAATTCAGTTGAACTGCTTTGAAGATGGATTTGTTGTGGAAGTTTCTACTGAGCAAACCAATTGACTGAACTGTATCGTCAAATTATCATATGACTTCATTAATGACCTCTAGCTTCATTAGCAGCTAATATCTGATGCTAATATATTAAGGCAGATTGGGCAAATATGGTGATGCTGCTTAGAAGACAGATTTGTTGTAGAAATTTCTACTGAGCAAACAAATTGACTAAACTTCATCGGTAAATTAACATCTAGAGTCAGTATAAGTGCACAACTTCATTCCTGACCCAATCATGCTAATGTATTAAAACAGACTGGCCAAATTCATTAAAACTAAGTCAGATTTGTTATAGAAATGTCTACTTAAACATATTGACTATTGTCAAATCTAGAGTCAGTATAAGTGCATATGACATTCATTCCCTTACAACATAGTACTATAGTCCTACTGTCATGAACCATGGGTTTTTGAACACTAGCATGATGGTAGTACCATGGTTTTATAATGGAAATACTACAGCAATGCAATAGTCTTACCAAAGTAATACTGCTAATAGCGTTTACTGTGGTAAAACTAGTTGTATTGCTGTATTATTATTATAGTATCATATTAACATCATGGCAGTGTCCAAAACATGATTATTTTACCTTCATACAACCACAGTAGTACCACAGTATATTTTTGTAAGGGTTACTTATAACATCATTAGCAGTGCAGCTAATATCTGATGCTAATGAGACTGGCCAAATTCAGTTAAAATGCTTGAAGACAGATTTGTTGTTGGAGTTTCTACAACAGTATCTTTAAATTATCATCTATTTTTAATATAAGTATTTACAGTTTCATTAATGACCTCTAGCTTCATTAGCAGTGCAGCTAATATCAGATGCTAATGTGTTAAGACACACTGACCAAATTCTGCAAAATTGTTTTGGAGACCAATTTGATGTCAAATGACTGAATTAAATTACAAATAATGATGTATTAATTCCTTCCAAAAAAAGCACCAGAGTACTATTATTATGGTAGAACTATAGTTTTTGGGACACTACCATGATGGTAGTACCGTGGATTTACAATGGAAATACTACAGTAATGCAATAGTTTTAATAATGCAATGTATTACTAACATTGTAGTACTGTGGTGGTAAAACCATCATGGTAGTGAAACATTCATTAATGACCTCTAGCTTCATTAGCAGTGGAGCTAATACCAAACACTAATGTCTTAGAAAGGCCAAATTCAGTTAAAGTGCTTTGAGCAAAAAAATGACTGAACTGTATTGTCAAATTATCATCTAGATTCTACATAACACATCATCTTCCAGCCTTCACATGAATTTACATGAGTACAACTTGAGAAACTGGCCAAGGTGTTCTTTTGTTTTCATTTAAAGGAGCTACAAGTAAGTTTTCTATTTGAAAAGTCCCTTGATTACTGTAAGAGCTTCATAAACTGGCTTTGGCTCTTATATGAGGTTCCCTTGTGCTGAATAAATGAAAAGGAGTCGAAACAAGAACTTGTAGCACAGAAAACGTGGCTTGTATTATAAATAGCAAACATTTGAGCAAAAGCAGCATTAACCTTACATGCAGCTCCTTTAGCAGTGGAAAATGGATAGATTTGATAACATTCTGAAACGGTCTGGGTATCCCATGTATATATGCTCATCACTACTCTAACTAGCACTGACACCTTCCGTATTGACACTGTATGGCTACAGCTAACAGAAAAGACAAATATTGAACTTTGCAGCCATTTTCTAGCTTTTGATAGATCAAACACATCTATGAATATTCCAGTGTTTTCTGAAGTTTGGCTGAAACTGATAAAAACGGAGGAAGCAGGGACTTTTTTGCCAGTGCATATCTTACCCTCGAGACAAAAGTGATGTTCTGCGTCACTTGTTTTACTTGCTTAAACGTATAACCAACAGTTCAGCCAACATAACTGTGTGTGAGTTTTGTTTTCAGAAACTTTCCACTGTAACGTGTGCAAAACCACTAGAGCTGAGAGCAAGCGCTGATATCCTTAGTGTTGTTAAGGGACGATGTTGTGAAGTTCAGGTTGTTCCTCGTCATGTTGTGCAGAACTGAGTTTAGTTGCCATGATTTGTGCCCTGCTGACCTCTCTGTGTGTAAATAGGATGAATGAGGTTGAGGAGGAGAAATCACTGTCATATTTTCTTTATTTTGTTATTTAAAATAACATTTATTTTCCTCTTCTGTATGTATTTCACCATAAAAAAGGTCCTCATTTTTTATAGCACAGTACAGAACGAATGTTTTACAGCTGCGAGGTTTCAGTTGAGATGTAAGATTGCGTGGCTTGTTCTTAGTGAGCATCGTTATAGCTTTGGTCAAAAAGTCTGGTGGCTTCCATTTACACAGGATCTTGAGTCCATACTCCAGCTTCGCATATGTGAAAGACATGATACCAGTTCACTGATTCAGTGGTTGTTTAGACTGGGCCGGTGTACATTTTGTTCAACTTGATATGTTAGACCTATTTTAAATGTGTTGGTTGTGGTCTTTTGAGGACTTGAATGATTCAAAATAGGACTCTATGGAAATGCAGCGTTGTGCTAAATCGTTGTTTTTTAAGCACCTCCATTTTTTTTGTCTGTCACTTGTACAGCCAATCAAAAAAAACGAAAAAACAAAAAAAGGTCCAATTGAAAAAGTACAACTGCCTGTGCTGAGGTGTGATTTTGGATTTGAGTTGAGTGTTGTCTTCTTTTCTACTGCTACATTTGTGTTTCCACTGATTTTAATGCCCCTCGTTTGAGTCGTGCAACAGTGTTGATGATGTATTTTGTTTTTCTTTTACTTTTATTTGAATTGGACTTTGTTTCTGCCCTGCCTCAGGTTCATGTACAACGAATGCTATGTTTGCATCTCAGGTAGATTGCAAAGTTGAGGCCCCTCCCATTATACCAGAATTAAGTAAACCAAGTCGAGACAGAAATGGTCAATCTTACATTTGGACTGTACATGTTTTATGTAGTTCTTTAATATTTGGTGCACTGTACAAGATATGTTGAGTATTATTTTTAGACCTAGTTCACAAAGGAAGAATTGCTGACAGATGTTTGACAAGACAGAATCACAATGGTCAGTTTAAAACTTAACATATTTATCAGTCTGGCTCCAGATGGGTTGGATCGCTTGAAAAGTTTTTTGGTCCGTTTCACCCATTGTTTTAGGTTGACTCTTTTATTATTATTATTATTATTATTATTATTATTATTAAAATTATTATTATTATTATTTTTGTCTTTCTGCTGTACTTGGGCAATGTTACTGTGTATTAATGAAGAAAAAAGATATCCACATTCCCATACACATTTTGTATTGGTTCATATTAGACATTTTTACAAAAATGGAGAGTTCTTGTCTTAATAAAAAAGAAAAGATATTAATGTTCAAAGTAATGATTGTATTTGGTGGTGGCTTTTTTCTCCCATGTGTATCTACAAAATTGACTGTCTTTTATTGTGTTTATTTTGTTTTGCCTTTGGATGGCCCTGACCATTGGATGGTTTGGATGGAGGGTCCTGACCATTGAAGAACAAGGTGAAAAGAGGAGATATACAGAGAAACAGATGAACTAGTCTGTAATTGTAGAACTACAAAGTGCACCTGTATGCTCAGTTGAGCTAAAATACACAATGAGTGTACGCACAAGGCTGACATATCAATTAGGTACCTGCTTAGTGTAAGGGATTATTTAGGTGCTGGATCTTTTCAGCACTGCAGTGACACTGATGTGGTGGTGGTGTGTTAGTGTGTGTTGAGTGGATCAGACACAGCAGAGCTGCTGATGTTTTTAAACACCTCAGTGTCACTATTGGAGTGAAAATACTGCACCAACCAGCCAACAGTGTCGGCACCAGAGGACCAACACAAACCGTACTGAGCTGCTATCTCTGACTTTACAGCTACAAGGTAGGTGTGTTTACATCTCCATCAGCTCTAACACACCACCACCATGTCAGTGTCACTGCAGTGCTACCACCTGTTCAGTGAGGATCCTGATCATTGAAGAAAAGGGTGAAAGGAGGCTAACAGAAACATAACAGTCTGTAAGTACAAAGTGTACCCATGGAGCTGATTGAACGTATAGTGAGTGTAAAAACGAGGTGGTTTCCAGTGAAAAGAGTAAGTATAAGACTTCAGAAACATTTCTTTACACAAACAAGTACACAGTAACCCTCGACTCACTATAACATACAGCTCTGCTCTCATTGAGAAGTTGATCAAGGTTGTACTTTCCTTGAATAAGGTTACAGCTCTCCTGGAGGCTGTTAAATTGAGAGCTCCCATAGACATCATTCAGCAGCATCAGTTAACGTTGATTCAAACACTTGGTAGAACACACTATGAACGTTTAAAGGACCATAAAGTTTACCTTGCCTTAATGACTTTAATGTCTCCATTCTCTCTCCTGGTTTTCTCATTATGGTCTGCGGTTTAGTGCTACGCTGCTCTTTTTTCAGCCCAATGTCAAGTGTGACACTCTTCAGCAAGAGTAGTGTATTTCCCACTGCTCCTTCCTCACGGCCGCACTCTGACCTTGCTCTTCACTGCCGGTCCCAAAGATCCACTCTATAGATGCTGACCGTGAGTTTTAGCCTACTTTTTTTTCCTGGTTTGTATGATGCCTGGTTTTGATTGCCTGTGCAAGAAGAGCACAGCTCCAGAGTTGTCACACTGCCAAAGCTCAAAGTCACCTTCTAACCGGATGGAAAGATTCTCAAGGTGTTGCCAAGAGAGCTGCACAGATGTCATGTGGTATCATCTCCTGTCCAGAGAGAGATCCTGAGAAAAAAGCGAGCACATCAGAAACTCCACCATGACCTGTCCTCAAGTGCCTGTAGGAAGTCAGGGAAGTAGAAGTGTGTGTGTGCGCGTGCAGCTGTGCAAAAGTCCTTGACACCTAAGCACCTGATTTAAAAACACATGCTTACAGTATATATTTAAACTAAATACAAATAATTATAAATTCAGCCAAATATCACATCAACTGTTGTAGTTCATATCTTGTTTGCTTGGATCCTGATCTTCTTTATGCTCTTCAGTTCAAGCACACTTGGTGTAACATAATGAAATGTTGATTAGCCAAAACAGGTGCTGGATGAGAGCTACAAATACTGGACTACCATGAGGAGAGGTTTGGAAAGGGTTCAAATTGACATAATCTGCTTATATTAATGTTATTTGTTGTTATTCTAATATTGAGCAGAGAAACAGATTTTTATATCTAATTCTGTGTGTGTGTGTGTGTGTGTGTTTGTGGTGTGTGAAAGAGAGCATGCATGTAAAATTTTATATTAACTGCACATACAAATCTGTTATAGGACCAAACCTTCTGTTTCCTTTTTTTGCGTTTTTACATTCATATCTATACTGAACAAAAACAAACACAACACGTTTGTTTTCGCTCCCATTTTTCATGAGCTGAACTCAAAGATCTAAGACTTTTTCTTTGTACTCAAAAAGCCTTTTTCTCTCAAATATTGTTCACAAATTTGTCTAAATCTGTGTTAGTAAGCTTTTTTCCAATATTCACAGAAACTATCTCAGGGAAGCTCATCTGCATGCTCATCATCCTCATTTTGGTTTCCACTTGACTGCAGTTTCTCAACCCACTTGAATGGGCAAATGCTTTCATGCGATGTGTATGGTGTGTGTTAGGTGTTCTACCCCATCACCACCATGGGCCACTCAGTTTACAATGTTGACATCAGCAAACCGCTCACCCACACAACGCTATACACACAGTCTTCCATCTGCCCTGTACAGTGAAAACTGGGATGCATCCATGAATCCACTACAACGTGCCAAACTCCATCGAATGTGAACATTTGTCCACTCAAGTTGATTACAACGACAAACTGCAGTCATCTGAAGTCCCCAGTGAGGACTACGAGCATGCATATGAGCTTGCTCTATTTTTGTTCAGTATATTAAAATCAGTCTACAGTTCATCTGCTTCTCTGTATACATTCTTCATCCTGTTTTCCAGTTCTCGGAACTAAAACGAAGTTGGTGGATCATTCTCAGCACTGCAGTGACACTGACATGGTGGTGGTGTGTTAGTGTGTGTTGAGTGGATCAGACAGAGCAGAACTACTGATGTTTTTAAACACCTCAGTGTCACTGCTGGATTGAAAATAGTGCACCAACCAGCCAACAGTGTCAGCACTAGAGGACCAATACTGTTGTCTCTGACTTTAAGGTGGACCAACAAGGTAGGTGTGTCTAACAGAGTGGATGAGTAGACAGTGTTTAACATCTCCAGCAGCTCACACGCTAACACCACATTGGTGCCACTGAGAATGATCCAACACCCATATAATAGCTGCTCTATGGTGATCCTGACTATTAGCAAACAGGGTAAAAAGATGCTACAGTCTGTAATTGTAGATCTACAAAGTGCACCTGTATGTGCAGATACAATGAACAGCACACTGAAAAATACTGAAATTCAGTTTAGTTTGAAATGCCATGTGTCCCCAAACTTTTGATTGGGTGTTTTGAGAAGCATTTCTGTGTGCATATCCTGTTCTGATCTGTTCAAATAAGGTGCTTATGTTTACGAGGTGATTTTTGATCTGCGGCAAAGCTTTAGAAGAAGAATGGTGGGAACGCTTTCAGATTTCCTTTATTGTGAGTATAACAGCAGATAGTGGTATGATTCAAGCTCAATCTCCCAGTCACTACAAACCACATTGTTATAACTATGAATTCCATTATAGCCATGTATAGACACAGAACTAGCCTTTACAGGATCTAAATGGCCTCCCTGATGGTTGATGGGAAGAAAGGGGAAATCATTCACTTCAACAATAGTGGGTCTTAATGGCGTTGGCCCTCTACACAGAGCATTCGGGGTCAACAGGTGAAAAGGAGACTGATTCCTGAAATTGCTACAGATTTTCAGGTATAGAGATGGTGGAATAGTGTATTAAACTCAATATGGGGTTTTGTCTCTGAACAGTACTTCATAGGAAAAGGTGAGATGGAGTCATTTCTCTGTATTCGGAAAGTCTGAGTCACTGATTCAAAGATTAGCAATAATTCCTTCTTTTCCAAGACAATCACTTCACTTTCTTAGCATTATTGAGGTCACTCAGTCTACCGGGCTCATTCTAGCTCATGAAACGGCTCCATTCTGCTGCAAATTTTGCCATAAAAGCCACACATAGAGACACTGAGCAATCAGTACAGTGTACGATAAGCTTTAAATGTGCTATTTTGGTTGTATCTAAACAATTAATCACATCTCCTTTATAGCCCAGAGTGATTCTTTAAAGGATATCCTTGCTGTTTAGATTATCCCTCATTTGTCTTTGTGTAATATCCTAGAGCACACAGAGCCCAGCTGGTGTGGTGCTGAAATGCCATCATAGTGTTTGTATGTCACAGGCAGTAAAAGCTTCTAACAGCATGCTGCTCTATGTGAACCTTATTTAGGGCTTTGATGGCTTTCGGCTGGCCTGTCATCACATCTCGGCTTTTTCTGGCGTCGGTGACAGCAGCAGCCTGGCAGGCAGCCTGTGGAGCAGCAGAGCTTTTTCCATCACTTCCATAGCAGATCCACACGCGATCAATAATCTCTGATCAGCGGCCAGAACCAATATTCACTTTACAAAACTTCAGAGAACTTCATCACACTGAGCCAGAAATAAGTCAAACGTATTAGACTTATTCAGTTACCTTAGAAAAGTAAAGGTTCCCAGCTGGTTCTTGGCTTGGAAACGTCCTTGGAGACCAAAGAGGATATGCTGAAGGTAAAGAATAGAGCATTTTCATGTACATGATATATATCTACACACTCATATCAGAACATTTATGACCACCCCGGTTTGATCTGGGATGTTACAGACGTCACATGACAGGGTTTACTGCATATATAAATAAGTGAGCACACCAGTCAGCTGTAGCAGAGTATAAAACCATCATCATGGACAAAGGATGTGATAAAAGGGTACCAGGTGGACAATGGTGGAGCATCTTAGCCACTAAATTTTGGGATGTTCTAGAGCAGGGGTGTTCAAATCCAGTCCTGGAGGGCCGGAATCCTGCAGAGCTTGGTGATTTCTCTGCTCTGACAATACAATTAAACCTGCTCATTACCTGCTGAGCTGAATCAGGTGTGTTTGATCAGGACGATCACCAAACTCTGCAGGAATCCAGCTCTCCATGACTGGATTTGGACACCCCTGTTCTAGAGCTACCATAGTAAATCTGTTCTGAGAAAGGACTTATCCTAGATAGAGTGACTCCCAATTGTATAATCATGGTGCCCCACAGGCCATTGATGCCAATGACTCTGGCAAGTGGCACAGAGTCATCAGCGCACCACAGTGGACCAGTTAACCTCTATACTGAACACAGGATGTCAAGGATCACTACTGATAGCACTTTTCCACCAACACGGAACCGGCACTGTTCTGGTTCACTAACCTAATTTAGAACCGTTCCGCGCATTTCCACCAACAAAAATACTGCCCCGAACCAGGAACGTTCCTTTGCAGCGGGAACCAAAAAATACTTGGTTTTTCAGTGCGAATCAAACGCACCTGCGCACTGAGGCGACTCGTAGCGTACAGTGGTCCACTGAAGAAACTCAGTTTTTGTTATCTGTTTGGTGTTCTCCGGTGGTTCAGGAGAAACTTGAGGGGAGTACTAGAAAGGAGAAACTCTACAGCGAGCTGGTGGAGGATTTAGCTCGGGCAGGTTTTGTTCGTTCAAGAGAGCGAGTGATAGATAAGCTAAAGAAGCTAAAAAAGGACTACAGAGATTCTCAAAAGGATCTATCCCGCAGTGGAGCTGGATGAGAAAAGACAAGATTTGACTTGTGAAGTGAAACAAACATTTGTACCAAGAGCATAAATGCTCACAAGTAGTCGATGCGCTCCGCCATCTTTGCTTATAATTCCGCTTTGTTGATGACGTACACCGTGACGTATCCCCAGTTCAGGTAAAACTAGTGGAAATGCGAGCTGGTTCACTAAAAAGCACCGAGGTTCTCATAAGCCCGAACAGCACCAGTTCAAGAGTTATTTTGGTGGAAAAGTGTTGTGAGTGAACAAGGATGGTTAGTCTTACTGTTAGATAGGTGATCATAATATTCTGATATGACTGTAGAACAGGGGTCACCAACCTTTTTGAAACCGAGAGCTACTTCTTGGGTACTATTCTGAAATAACAAGACTGAAAAAATAACTACGTTTTGCAACAAACCTGCAAAAACTTGCGGGCTTTTTCTGCTCGTAATGCGCTACCTGGTGGGTAGTTAGCATGGTAGCTTGCAAGACACGTTCTGAAATGTCTCTCAACATTGTGCCGCTTTGCCGATGCCACAGTTGATCCGCAAATGAGACAAACTGTGAAAATGATGTTTTCTTTCTTTTTTTCTACCATTTTTTCGGGCGTAAATCATCTCGTCTTCACTACACCTGCTAGCTGGTCTCCTTGGTAATGGTTGCCATGGAGACCAGCTAGCTGCATTCTAATATGAAAAACATTTTTTATCTAATTTTTTATATTGTCATTTTCAAATTCACACCAATGCAAGTGTGAAATAAAAAAGAATAACAACTAAAAATTTGATGTATCTCACTGGTAAGTGGCACTACTGTCAGTTTGCAAGAGAGCTAAATACAGGAGATCTGGTTATCTGGTTTTCACTCAGTGACCAATCAGGATTTTCCTTTTGTTTCCTTTATTAAGGCCATACGTTTCAAAGTGAAAAACCTTAAATTAATTACAAAGAAAAAAATAATACATATTACAGAAAATATGTAGATACAGTTAAAGTGCTTAATGGAACTGCTCTTTACATTTTACTGCATTTTAACATTTTAACATATTTGAACATATTTGCTAAAACAAGTAATGTGCTTATAATCTAAAATTGGGCTTGTTTGAAAATCAAGTTGGGGGATATATATATATATATATATATATTGGGCTAGTTAAGACACAGACATATATTTTGGGCTAGTTTAACCTTCTGAAGGGCGGGTTTAAGACTGACTTTGGGCTGGATATTTTTGTTGGATCTGGCAACCCTGGCTTTCACTTTAATGACTCTATAAGATAGATAGATAGAGATATTAGATATATGACTTCTGTACAGTGTGTTAGTCTGAACGCTGTGGTGGGACTTTTGAACAGCGTGCTCTCGAAGTAAGATGAGTGTAAACACATCTATCTATCTATCAGTCATATTAAACTCTGCTCTCTTAAAGCTAAAGATGCCTAAAGGCTTCTGTGTATCAATGCCATAGATGAACCAACCTACAAAGTATTGAAAGTGCAGTGAGTGTAAAGATATATTTTAACATTAAAACACTCCACATTATTTTAAAGTTTTCATGACATTATTTTAAAGTTTTCATGCCCCCCCCCCCCCCGAACCAGATGTCGAAGCCAAGAATCATTTCTTTTTAAGAGTGCAGATGAGCTGATGGAAAGGCAGCCCAAAGCTATCAGTGGAAACCACGGGAGATGTGCTAAATGGAAAAAAGAGAGAACATTCTTTATTTTCTTTAATGTCTCAATGTGTTGTATATAAAAGAGGAAGGGCATGAGCAGCAACAAGATGGATGGATGCAATCAAAGCTATCATGAATTAGCCATTAAGAGGCCTGAAGACCTAAAGAGAAGGCTGCATGTTCTGGAGAAGCCCTGTCCTTAGCCCATGCAATTTTGGTTGCAACTAAATTGCACCTAAGACTTGTGCAGAAAAACCATGCGCATGCAACTAGTTGCATGAACATTTTGCTAAGTAAAATCAGTCATATGGTCACCAGGAGCTGGAACTTGACTAGAAGACACTTTATATTAATTATGATCACAATAATAATAACATTTCACATCGTTGTTAATCTAATCTAGGATTCTGGTGTGGATATCATTATTACAGTCACTCGTATCTCTTATTTATCTACAAAACTTGTGTGTTTAAAGGCTCAGTATTATGTATCTAGGACAGTACTCCCCTTGTGGCACCTTTATTTTTAATATTGCACATTCATTATTACTTTGGACTGATGTCTGACATGTTGCAGATGTTCTGTGCAGCTGATCATATCTACTTGTGATTAGTGAAACCCTGTGTGATGTTGAATCCTCTCAGAGTGGATACTAGTAGTGGTAGCAGTAGCTGCATCTGTCTGGTCATTGATGGTTGGTTGAGACCATTCAGAGCCTGTAATTGGCTGAGTTGCAGCATCAGAGCATTTATAGTGTCAGAGCTCCTCACACACACAGACAGACGTTACATTTACTGTAGCTCTGAGCGTTGAGAGCTGGGTGTAATTGTGATGTGTGATATAGCTGATGTTCCTCCATCAACCTCACACTAGCAGCACTGCTAGTCTCTCTCTCTCTCTCTCTCTCTCAGTGTGTGTGTGTGTTGACTCTGTCCTCCAGCAGATTACATTATAAACCAGGTTGATGTGAATATTGTCACATTTTATTTTAGTTGGGCCACATAGGAGTATTTACCATTTTTGTATTTTAGGGATGTCTCAGACTAAGAATTTTTGATTAATTGACTACAAAAAATTGGTTCTTCAAACCGAGTTGACTGTGACTCTGTGTCATCTCTTGGTCATTGACTCTGGACTGAAGTGCAATGTCTGTTATATTTATATGTAATTTTTAATATAAATAAAATAACAGTAGAACCTTTAATCTATCAACCTGGTTCTGAATTGGACAAAGAAAGGAGGAGTCTAGATCCAGCATCATGAAGAAAGTACCTGATTTTGCAGGTGTATGGAAGTGTACAGTGTGGCTGAAACACCAAACTGATGGACGGGTTTGTGTTTCATGGCTTGTGAATGAAAACTGCTTCATTTCTAGCCTCTAAAAAGGTTAACGCAGGTCCTTCACCACCAGTTTCTGAAAGACGTCTCCACAGAGACCTGCTGACCTTCAACATATGAAGCAGAGTGGTGATCTTCAGCCTTGTGTGCTGTTGACCACAGTTCTGAGGAGAATGTCCTGTAGACTGGGATTGTTACCACTGCTGGTAGACCTGTATGACTGTACACTACCATACACCTGCAAATTCAGCTACTTCCTTCACACTATGACCTTTGACACCCAAATGACATCACCGCTTTATCATTAACATCTGCTTTGTGACCCATTTTCCAGACTCTAATGAGACATTAAGTGCTCTGTATCACCTCTCCTCAATCTATGAATCTCATCACACACCCTGCAGATATTTATAGCCTGATCATCGTAGTGCAGTGCCATCTGCAGGAGTCTGAAGTGACTACCACAAAACAAATGAGATATGCCATATACCGTAAGAGTTTTCACATTTCTATCAACAGGATTATGAGTATGCTGGTATTTATACTAAACAGGCTATGTGTCATGATTTATTTGGAGAAACCAAGCAATTAAATGCAAAATCTGACATTCAGCACGCCTATTTAGTGGGAATGGAAGGATCATTGTTTCATAACCTCATTTTGTAAGAATTCAACTACGAGATTGGCAGTGGAATCAGGCTCTTTACTCAGAATATGATCACCTCTAATTAATACAGTGTTGTCAACTGTACAAATTGGTAAAACTTCTCTGTTGCAGACCGACATTATGAGCTTTTGTTATTTTTTTATAGCACACAGTGTGTGTTAAACCACATCCACTAGTCTATGAGACCTTAATTAAGATCTACATGAGGTTTGAGAGGTTTGAGAGAAGTTTTGGAGATGTATTTTGACAGAAATGTCTGAGCTGTTCAGGTGTTTGAGTTTTAGTGTAACGGGGCCGTATCCCAAGCTTATAATGAACCAAGCGCAGAGCAGACAGAACCTAAAGAGCTTAAAAAAAGGCACCCAAATAAAAGTACAAAAAAAGTACATCACATTAAAGTAACAGCATACATCGCTACCACCTGAAAACAGGTACAATAAACAAATAGTGGCCGAATCTCTGAGAATGACTATACAAAGCATAGGCTTCCAGCTGGACTACGCCGACGCTCTAAAATAGAGCTTAAATCCAGCTTAAAGACCAGTGCTGAGTGTTTGGTGACTCTGACTTAAATAAGGGAGACAGCAAGTGCACTCACCTGCCTCTGATCAGGGGCGGCACGCACAGGTGTGGGCGTTTCCCTAATCACAGGTGGGCCTCTGGTGACTGAGGGAAGCCTAGCTGGTAAGTGAGGCTCGCTTAGATGTGGTGTTTGTTAGCAATGGAAGCCTCTCTGCTCCAGTTCTAAAGAAACAGGTTTTAGGAAGGCAGGAAGTTGACTTCTACATTGAACGCTGCCATGCAGTGAAAAACACATATACACACTAGTCAACACTAGGGGGCAGTGAGCACACTTGCCTGAAGAGGTGTGCAGCTCCTATACTCAGTGCCCAGGGAGCAGTTGGGAGTTAGGTGCCTTGCTCATGAGCACTTCAGTAATACCCTTTCAGTCACAAGACCAGGTCCCTAACCACCAGCCCATGTGGAGCTCACCTGTCCACATCACTGTTTACGTGAGCTAACACTAACGACTTGCAATAATATTAATTGTTGTAGATGAGATGAGTTAAGCTGACATGACGACTTTACAACCAACAATTGAGGTGACAGGAGCATTGCAACTATAGAAACACTAAAATATATATTTTTTCAGAAATTGTATGAGATGTAAGGCTGCTCTTAGTTGTTCTTGGAGTGTTGTAGTCACTGTTGCTGTATTTTGAGGTCCAAAGCCGCAACACCAAAGTCATCTTAATGTCTGAGTATTTATGGACTGCCTTGGTTTTGCATTGGAAATGTAATTTGAGTTGTTCACTTGTTGTCATATAGGTATTTAGTAAAGGCAATAGTTATATGTCATGACACATTGAACTGTTTAATCAGAATCAGTGTATGTGGTTCTCAGCAGGGTGAAATAATAGATGTTTCTTTTTTATGTGTTTTTTTTTTTATGTCTCTCTACAGCACCAAAACTGTATGTTTGAATAACTTCACTTATTCTGTACCACTATTTATCTAAGAATGTTCATATTTGAATTTGGTGAGGGCTACAAGGTTGCATACCATTTTTATTAATCTCTGGAAAGTCTCTGAACTGCTCTATTAACCTCTTAAGCGTCTGACTTTTATTACACCCTAAGGAGTGTTATTCAGTAACTACACTGAAAACAGTGCAAACTGGTTGAGTTATTCTTCATTTATAGGAGTGGCTGCAAGCCTGGTGCAGCTTAAGGAGCTACTAGAGTAGCACAGAGGAGAAATCTGGAAACAACCTTTAATTCTTCTAACTAGCTTACCAAAGATCTACACCAATCAGCCACCAAAACAGCTCTGTCCTGTCAAGCCATGGACAATACAAGACCTCTGAACGTGCCCTGTGGTATCTGGTACCAAGGCATTAGCAGCAGTTCTGTAGCAGTAATCTACAAACCGGATTCCAAAAAAGTTGGGACACTAAACAAATTGTGACTAAAAACTGAATGCAATGATGTGGAGGTGCCAACATCTAATATTTTATTCAGAATAAAACACAAATCACAGATCAAAAGTTTAAACTGAGAGAATGTATCATTTTAAGGGAAAA
>BRDA01013190.1:7564-24642 GCA_036984385.1 Crenuchus spilurus | reverse complement strand
GATCTGAGTAGTCTTGGTGGGTCATAGCGCGTGATGAGGTCTCTAGCATCACCATCACGTGTTTTTCCAGACATGGACACTGTGATCCTGAACATTTTCAAGCCTTCAGGTTGTTTAGGATGAACTTTCATCATTCTCTTCACCTTCAGTCTTCATCAAATGTCGTACGTCTGTAGGTTTTCACTGAGCTTGCATCATGTTTGAATTTCTGTAGACAGTGATTCAGTGTGAACATGCTGCACTTTCTCTTTTCTTGACTTTGGAAAGAGATGAATATCAAAGTTGACGGGCTGTATTGAAGCCTTCTGGGATTCTGGAATGACCAGGATATAGAAATATAGCACACTGGTCTGTGGTCAGGCCTGTGACTGTTAAGGATTTGGAGTTACTTTGCTTTAGCTTGATCATGCTTGTGATGGTCTTGATAAATGACTAAAACCTGTGGGTCAGTTGTACAGTTTAGATTAGATTAAAAGTGGAGCACAGTGTTCCAGAAAGATACTAGAGATGGTGGTCCTCAGGTCATCCTCCACATTCACCTGAACTATTGATTCCTGTAGGAATCTTCAGCCGTCCACTGTTCTTAGTGTAAACGTAATTTTGTTCTAATGTGCACTGTACCGTCTATATTTGAATGACAATAAAGTCGGTCTATGTCTATGTTCATCAGTAAAGTCCATTCCAGGCTTTGTTGGATCCACATGTAGAGTGTTCAGAAAGTCCACCACTGAGGCCAAATCTAATGATGCTGACAAGGACCCACTGTTTAAATAATGTTCACTAGATACTGTACTCACGCACTTTTTCACAATAGTAACAGCCCAGTGAATGTGGTGTGTTTGAGAAATGAGGTCGGTCTGTCTGTCTGTCTGTCATCTCTGAGGTTATTTTTCTTGACTTGGCTGTGCAGTTTGTGTTATGCTAACAGCTGTAAGTTTACTTTTCGTGTTAAATAGCTTGTTAGCCAAATTTGACAGATACTCCAAAGAAACTTTTAATTGGTTTCAATCTATATCTATGGGTTGGATCATGTAACAGCCTTGGATCATGTAACAGTCCCAGGAGGAAAAGAATGGAGGACTTAAAGTGGTCTGGCTGGCAATATGCCAGCTTATCCAGCACTAAAAGGCCCATAGATTTGGCAAGAGATACCCCAGCAGGCCCACAGAGTATCCACTGACTTTACACTGCTGATCACTGTAAACAGAGTCACTGTGGATGTCCATTTTATTCTTTTAATCTTTCCATTCTTGAGTGTCTTTTCATCTCTCATCTGTAAACATCTTCCTTTCACTTTGGTTTCCATGCCTCTCTCTCCACTGGCTCTTGGTTGTGGATTGTTTTCTTTTCCCTTTTCTCTCAGATGCATTTAGATCTGTAGTAGAGATCATTTAGTCCTCAGAGTTGATTTATCAGAGCTGTTTGGGAATGTCACCTCGATGTATATGCGACATAAACACGATGCTCAATGACTATATTTAGAGACACTTCTGTAGAGAGAGAGAGAGAGAGAGAGAGAGAGAGAGAGAGAGAGAGAGAGAGACTATAATGAAAGTGCCAGAATAACATTGCATTGCATTTGCTGATAATTGAATGCCTTTAATTTTTTAGACCCGAGTTCTAACTCTTGCTCTGTGGAGGAGAGGATTAGCCAGGAGGCCAGTGAGCTGGAGAAACGCCTCAGCATGCTGTCTGTCTGCAGCCGACATAGCAGCACAGGTAACAACACACACATACACACACACACACACACATGCACACAGATGTGAACAATAGTTCATTTATTGATGGTCCTTAGATTCTTACCTGCGTTATATAAGCTCCCCAGTAACTTCACGCTCCTGCAGGTGGTGCTGTATGAGGATGATGAGGCTATAAATACCTGCAGGGTGTGTGAGATGTAGAAGAGGTGGTACAGTGCAGTGAATGTCTCAGATGTTAATGATAAAGGAGTGGTTGTATTTAGGGTTTAAAGGTCAGAGTGTGAAGGAAGTAGCTGAATGTGCAGGTGTATGGAAGTGTACAGTCATACAGGTCTACCAGCAGTGGTAACAATGCCAGTCTACAGGACCTTCTCCTCAGAACTGAGGCTGAAACTGATGGACGGGGACCACTGGCGTGTTTCACAGCTTGTGAATGAAAATCTCTTCACTTCCAGACAAGAATTACTTCTAGAAGTTAACACGGGTCCTTCACAACCAGAGTGGCACACAAGAGGCCTTTGCTCACTTCTGCTGACAAATGTGCCTGGTTACACAAAAGCTGGACTGGCCTTGACTGGATATGTGTTATCTGGTCAGATAAATCTAGTTCCTGTATGTGGCTGAAGCTAGCCGTCATGTTCATCGTAGATTATATTATTACCTTATTACCTACTTGTACTGTTGCACACCAGGTGCAACAAGCACTGGATCCCCTACAGTTTGCCTATCAGGAGACGGTGGGTGTACAGGATGCTATACTCTACCTCCTCCACCAGACTTATTTCCACTTGGGTAAAGGGAGTGGCACTGTGAGAATATTTAAATTTTTAGTGCCTTTAACACCTAGAGCCCCTTCTACTGAGAGACAAGCTGAACAGAATGCAGGTCAACCCACACTTGGTAACCTGGATCACAGAACACCTCACTGGCAGACAGTATGCCAGGCTGAGGACTGTCCATCTGAGACTGTGGTCAGCAGTCCACAGAGGACTGGACTCTGTCCTTTACTGTTTACACTTTACACATCTGACTTTCAGAACATCTGTCATATACAGAAACTCTCAGATGACACAGTCATTGTTGGGTGAGTCAGGAGTGGACAGGAGGCTGAGTACAGGAGACTGGTGGATGACTGGTGTCTGTGGCTGGAGTAGAACTGGACTCTCTGACATCAGTGACAGACAGAAGGACTTTAGACAAACTGCTTTCTATCAGTTATAATGACAGTCACCCATCACACACCACCATCAGGTAACAGTGACTGCAGTCACTCAACTGTTCAGTAAACCCACTCCAGCCATCATTTGTTCCCACGGCCTTCAGACTTTTTAACTCTGCCTGTAGCAGTAAACATGTTTCAGTGTAGACATATTTGCATATTTATTTATATAGACTCTGGATATACAGTTATATCTATCCATCCATCCATCCATCCATCCATCGTGCCTATGAGCAAGGCACCTAACCCTCAACTGCCCCAGGGCACTGCAGATGTCTGCCTACTTCTGTGTGCATGTGGCCTCAAGTTGGTGTGTGTATGTGTGTATTCACTGCATGGATGGGGAATAAATGCAGAGAATTTCCCTAAAGGGATTAATAGAGTTCTTCCTCTTCTTCTTCTTCTTCTGCCTCTTCCTCTTCTTCCTCATGTTTCTCTTCTTATTCTTCCTCTTTCTCTTCTTCCTTTTCTTCTTCTTCCTCATCTTAGTCTTCTTCTTCTTCTTCTTCCTCTTTCTCTTCTTCCTCTTCTTCTTCTTCTTCTTCCTCTTCTTCTTCTTCTTCTTCCTCTTTCTCTTCCTCTTCCACTTTCTCTTCTTCTTCTTCTTCTTCTTCTTCTTCTTCTTCTTCTTCTTCTTCCTCTTCCTCTTCCTCTTCTTCCTCTTCCTCTTCTTCTTCCACTTTATCTTCTTCCTCTTCTTCTTATTCTCCTTCCTTTTCCTAATCTTCTTCTTCTTCCACTTTCTTTTCTTCTTCCTCCTCCTCTTCCTCTTCTTGCTCCTCTTTCTCTTCTTCCTCTTCTTCTTCCTCATCTTCTTCTTTCTCTTTATCTTCTTCTTCCTCCTCCTCCTCTTCTTCTTTCTCCTCTTTCTCTTCTTCCTCTTCTTCTTCTTCCACTTTATCTTCTTCTTCTTCTTTTTCTTCTTCTTCTTCTTCCACTTTCTCTTCTTCCTCTTCTTCTTCTTCTTCTCCTTCCTTTTCTTAATCTTCTTCTTCTTCCACTTTCTCTTCTTCTTCTCCCTCTTCTTCCTCTTTCTCTTCTTCCTCCTCTTCTTGCTCCTCTTTCTCTTCTTCCTCATCTTCTTCTTTCTTTTTATCTTCTTCTTCCTCCTCGTCCTATTCTTCTTCGTCCTCTTTCTTTTCTTCCTCTTCTTTCTCCTCTTTCTCTTCTTCCTCTTCTTCTTCTTCCTTCTCCCTGATCATATACTACTGTTAAAGTTTTGGGATTTTCAGTGTTCAAAAGTTCCAGATTGTTCAGTGACGTCACTTTTATTTCAAAAGACATTTCTCTTTTTCAGCAGTTTAGAGACTATAAATCCACAAAGGCTGCTGCTGTGCATACTCAGTCTGCTATGGTAGGAAGGTCAAGTAGGACAGTGTCGCTGCTTTTTAGCTCAGTTCTGTGTCATTCTTGTCACTGAGCTCATAGGCTTTAGTGGAGCTATTTACTCTCCACTGCACATATTTTACTCAAAGCACCGTGTGACAGAAACTCTGTGGAAACATTTGATCACTTTTACAAATTAGGACATTTTTAAAAATGCAATAAAAACGGAAATCTGTCATTTGTTACATCACTTCAGTCTTTTTGTTCACTGATGAGCTAAAGTCAGTTTATTAAACATATACTTAGAAATTGGTGCCTACAACACACTCAGTGTTGGGACAAACACAAAATAAGACTGAAAATACTGTAACACTGCTGTAAGCTGCACACTGAGCAGATTAACTGAGGCCATCAAGACTAAGATCAAAAGGAGCTTCCAACAAAGGCTTTGGGTCGTGGTTCACCACTTTGGGCCAGATTTGGTGAGAGAATTGTCAGTCAGTTCAGAGATGATATTTGTCCGTGTGAGACCATAAACATTTGAGGTCTTTCACCATCTACAGTTTTGTAAAAGATTCAGGTCATCATGGGAAGTCTTGGTATGTAAAGGCCAGTGGAGGAAACTGCTGCTGAATGTGAGACCATCGAGCCCTCCGGTGGTATTGTTAAGAGAAACCATCATACATCAGTGATGGACAAAACTACATGGGCTCAGGAGAACTTTGGGAAATCATTAGCTCTTAACTACTGCTTTAAGAAATACAACCTGAAGCTGTATTCAAAGGTGAGGACACATATTAACTCCCAGTAACACCAGCAAATTCACTGGGACTGAAGCCATCTGAGATTAAACTGAAAGACATGTTCTGTGGTCAGACGCGTCCATGTTTCAGTTTGTTTTGGGGAAAAATTAATGCTGGATTATATTTACCAAAGATGTAACAGATCTCCTAGACTGTTACCAATGAAGAGTACAAAAACAGCATCTGTGATGACATGGGGGCGCATCAGTGCCCACAGTGTGGATGATCTGCATATACGTGAAGGTACCATGGATGCAGAGGATGATATTGGTGTTTTGGAGAGATGATGTCAAGATGATGTAATTTGCCAGGACCTCAGCAGGACAATGTCAGACCTTATTCTACAGGAGATACAACAGTGTGTCTTTGTAGACTTAGAGTGTGTGTGCTTGACTGGCCTGCCTGCAGTTCAGATCTGTCTCTTATTAAAAATGTCTGGTGCATCATGAAGAGGAGAGTCGGACCACAGTGACCAGGGACTTCAACAATTAGTATCTAAAATTCCCAAATAATTTAACCATCTGACTCTGAGATAAATGTAATCTATTTGTTAATTAAATTTGAAATATTGTTTCTTGCAAAACACTCAAAAAAGTGAATACAGAGTTTGTCACTGAAACTCTGCTTTGTCGTCTTCTCAGAGAAATAAAGTTAATAAATAATTACAAACTGTTTACATTAAAGATACACTTTTTATAGCATTTTTAGAAAGTGTCCCAACTTCTCTGGATATTGGGTTTGTGGTTCATTAACAACCTCAATAAACGGGGCCCTGAGTGGCTCAGCGGGCTAAGGCGCTGACACTATGACCAGAGGATTGTGAGTTTGAATCCTGGTCATGCTGTTTGCCATCAACAGCCGGGGCCCACAGAGAGCAAAATTGGCAGTGCTCTCTCCTGGTGGGTAGATGGCACTCTCTCTCTCCCTATCACTGTCATTGCAGTGTGTGCTGGCTCAGGCGTCTACTGATTGGTCCAATCAAAACTAGAGATGCTGCACTTTCCTCGTCTTGGCTCCCCAGGGAAGATGTATCAAGCAGTAGTTCGAAAAGAGTGGCTGTATTGTACGCAGCAGAGGAGGCGTGTACATGTCCTCATCGTCCTAGACTCAGAGACAGTGCAAAGTGATGGAGAGAGCCACTAATGGGTTGGGTTAATTGGTGACTACCACACTGGGAAATGGTGAAAATTGGCAAAAATGTATATATACTGTATATATATATATATAAACCTCAATAAACACTTTTAAACTGTAGATGTAGGCAACCTTTAGTTTTTTTAAATATCTTGTTCAACATTAGTGAAATAAGCACTATATATCACACATCCCTGATATTTTCACAATATGTGCTAAAGTACATGTGAAAACTTTTCTTCTGAAGTAAAAGTGTGTCCAATTTAATCCAATCAGACGTTTGAATGGTAGTGTACAACTAATTACTTACCTGCTCTCTTTCCCCTCTTCTCATTGGTCAGCATCCCACTTCAGCTGCAGCACCTCCCTGGCAGGAGATGACCGCAGTGTGTCCAGCTCGTCTTCTGAGACCAGCTTAAGCAGTCGCATGTCAGCATGGCCCGATCCACTCAGATACACCCCGACCCCTTCACCATCCTCACCATCACTGTCAGGGGCCACGGCACCAAAGCCTTTGAGTGCATCAGTCAGCACATCCAGTGAGGAGCGCCTGTATGGGGGAATGATGGGGGGCCTCCGTCCTCCATCCAAACCACCACTGCCCAGGGGGCTTCAAGAGGCAGGGCGCCAGAGCTCCACAGACAGTGGGATCGCTACAGCTAGCCACTCTTCATCTTCCGGAAGCTTCTCATCCTACACGGGCAGTTTGGACACTGGCCAGGTGGAGACAGATGAGTTTGGGTCTCTTTACAGCCTCATTCCAAACCTGAGTGGGCACTGTAACCCAAACTCACATCTCAACACAGGACATAGACATCTGCCACAGTTTAAGAATTTTAACTCCAGTTCCAGCGCCTCATCCCAGGTACTGGAGAACAGGCCAGTGTGTGTTTGTCCTATTAGTGGCATGACCCAAGAGCAGGATTTGGAGTATCAGGTGCCCGGTCATCTGCTGCAGCGATATGACTCCCCTCGCAGACTCATACAACTCCATCCATCGACTTGGGACTCTTTAGCAGCAGTTTCCCCAAACCAGAGGCATGAGCCTGGGCTTTTGGAGCCATCAGTCACCCCATGGACTCCATCAGTGAGATTAAGTGGTAGTTCTGAAAGAATAGCACCCTCTTTAGGTTCCGCCATGCCACGACAAATTATCTGTCCCCTCTGTGGAGGACTGAAGGTAGGTTTTACAGCTACAACTAACAGTTATTTCTGTAACTGATAAATACAGTCACTGGTCACGTCATTAGGTACACAGATCTGCACTCACTGTCTGTTATCAGCTGCACTGAGCACTCAGGTGCACTTTATAGTTCTACAATATCAGTCTGTACACTTTAACCTCCTCTTACTCTCTTCATCAGTGATCAGGACCCCCACAGAGCAGCTGTTATCAGCACTGCAGTGATATTGATGTGGTGGTGGTGTGTTAGAGTGTGTTGCGCTGGTTTGAATAAATCAGCTTCTCACACTTCTTTTTTCAGTGGCTTTAGTAGATCGTCTGGGTTTTAGGAGTACACTTCCATCCTGCTTCACTTCCCACTATGAACACACTGCTCACATTAAGGACTACAGTAGTGCACAATCTGAGACACACTTTATTCTTCCATTAATCAGCTCACTGGACCATTACACCTGGAAAGGGTTTATCTCATTGGGTGGCACGGTGGTGTGGTGGTTAGCATGTTCACATCTCAGCACTGAGGTCTTGTGTTCAAGTCTCCATCTGGGTGGAGTTTCTGTGTTCTATGTTCTGGGTTTCCTCACACAGTCCAAAAACATGGAGATCAGGTGAATTGGCTCTAAATGACCCTGCTGTGTGAGTATGTATGAGTGTATGTCTGTATGCCCAGATATACTTGGCACTCTGTCCTGTGTGATCCCCCTCATGTTGGATGCACTCCTACAGGTGGACGGTCGCTTCCGGTTGAGACGCTGTGCGTGATTGGCTGTCGTGTGTGTGTGTGTGTGTGAGAGAGTGTGAGTGTGTGTATAACTTGAGTTCTAAGTGTGTAAATGGAGTGTGTTGATTGTAAAGCGTCCTTGGGTTTGAGAAAGGTGCTATATAAGTCTAACATTCATTCATACATACACATTACACAGACACCCAAGGACGCTTTACAATCGACACTTTTCATATACACACACTCAACCACACACACCGGCGAGAAGTGGCAGCCAGTCGTGCACAGTGTACTCTCAACTGGAAGCGACCGTCCACCTGGAGGACTGCATCGAGCACTAGGGGGATCACCCAGGACAGAGTGCCAACCATATCTGGGCAAACATACATACACACATTCATACACACACCAGGGTAATTTTTAGAGTAGCCAATTCACCTGATCTCCATGTTTTTGGACTGTGAGAGGAAACCCACACAGACACGGGGAGAACATGGAAACTCCGCTCAGATGGGGACTCGAACCCAAGACCCCAGCGCTGAGAGGGGAATGTGCTAATTCATTCATTCATTCATTACTCCTCTGACATTCAGAGAAGCTTATCACCTCCTCCACTTCCTGTGGAGTACTTTACCCACTGCTGGTAAAGTCGAGACTTTATTAGGGTGCATTGCTGGGCTTGTGGTTCAGAAACATTTTCTTACCAACTCTAGCTGTGATGAAGATTCAGTTCTTCCCTTTATTGGAAAATGCCACGTCTCATCTCAGATCCGTCTGTTTTGGACTGCTCGGCCGTCACTCACATGCATTGGGAGGGAAGCAGGCTGGCTGTGTGAATTTAAATGTTTGTCATCTAGCCTTTGCCTTCCAACACCAGAATAATTTGTGAGCATAGAAATGACCATTGAAAAGGACGGAGCTGTCCTGCATCAAACAAACAGCCCAACGTTTTGCTCAATTCAGTCATTTCACTCCATGTCACACATACAAAGAAAATATTACCAGGATCAGTCATTTTCTATGCCCTTCAACTCCTTATCAGGCTGATTGTTGGCAGGGGCATCCGTAGGATGTTTTGATACCTGGGGCTTCAGCCCATAGGGTGGGGGGTGTTTTTTCGAGCTTGTTGGGCAGGGGGTGTGGGAGGTTTCGTGTGAAGAGTTTAGTTCAGAGGGGAGAAAGGGGGAGGGGGTGCAGAGTGGTTGTTGGTTGATCAGTTCTGGGTTGGATATGAGACCTGTGGCTATTGAGAAGAGACCCAGGGCTATAGCCCCGTAGCTCGGCCGTGATTGTTGAATGTCTTTATTGATGTTTGGCTGCTTCACTGATCATCCAGATTCATTATTTTAGTCTGTGTGTGTGTGTGTGTGTGTGTGTGTGTGTGTGTGTGTGTGTGTGTGTGTGTGTTTTTTTGTGTCTGCGCTCATTGTCCAGTTCATCTACACTGACCATTTGCAGGTCTACAGACTGTTGTTCATCAGTTTACTTTATCCTCAGGACCCTCACAGAGCTGGAAGCCCATTCCTTGGGTGGTGGAACATTCTCAGCTGCAGTGACAGTGATATGGTGGTGGTGTGTTAGTGGTATGAGTACTTCAGGGACAACGGAGATGCTGGAGTTATTAAACACTTGCTGTTCACTCTATTAGACACACCTGCCTTACTGGTGTAAAGTCAGAGACAGCAGCTCATCTGTTGCTGCAGTTTGTTTTAATTCTTCACTGGTGCTCCCAGGACACTGATGGCTGGATAGTTTTGGTTGGTGGATTATTTTCACTCCAGTAGTGACACTGAGGTGTTTAAAAACATCATCAGCTCTGCTGTGTCTGATCCACTCAAACCAGCACAACACACACTAACACACCACCACCACATCAGGGTCACTGCAGTGCTGAGAATGAGCCACCATTCATAATCGCTGCTCTGTGGGGGTCCTGATTACTGAAGAACAGAGTGAGAGGAGGTTAAAGTGCACAGATGGTCTGTAACAGTAGGACTATAAAGTGCATCTGTGTGCTCAGTGCAGCTGATAACAGACAGTGAGTGTAGATACAAGGAGGTCAGACGGTCATAGCAGAAAACGAAGCAGCACTGTCCCTCTATGTCACTTAATCAAGTCCTCAAATGACCTTTTGGTGGATTTAGTGCCATATTATCTAGCCTTTGTTTGTTTTACATTAGACAGTTAAAATGCTGTGATGGCATTATAACAGTATCATCTGCACAGGTAATCCCTTCTGCACCTGTACAGTGCCCCGCTGTACCTGTCCTACCAAGTAAGGCTAGTAATATGTTCAGTAATATGTTCAGTAATATGTTCAGTTATATGTTCAGTTATATGTTCAGTTATATGTTCAGTTATATGTTCAGTTATATGTTCAGTAATATGTTCAGTAATATGTTCAGTGATATGTTCAGTTATACGTTCAGTTATACGTTCAGTTATACGTTCAGTGATACGTTCAGTTATACGTTCAGTTATACGTTCAGTTATACGTTCAGTTATACGTTCAGTAATATGTTCAGTTATATGTTCAGTTATATGTTCAGTATACATCTTTATTTTGAAAAAGTCTGAGAAAGCACCTGTCTGCAATTTTAGACAAACCAAAGAATGAACCGAGGAGCTGTGCCATGGGTGCTGAGGCCACAAATATGGACATCACAGAGGTAAACGTTAATACTTTCTCCCTTTTTAGGTGCATGCAAAGATCTTGCCATGAGCATCCAAAAAACTATTACAGCATCATTATGATCTGGACAGTTCAAATAACATCTGACAATGAGCTTCCTGGTTTCATTTTGATGATAATAATAAACAAATGAACGAAAATAAAAAGAAACGGACAGAATTCTATCTGGGAACACAATTTGCAGTCAGCCTGCTAATTATCTGCTCATTTACAGTCCCAGCATGCACACAACCTCATCACAACACTGGCTGTGTCTGAAACTTGAAAATAGATGCCTTGATCCCTGCTGTCTAAAGCCTGGTTCACACCCCAGGACTTTAGAAATCCTAACCGATGCTGAAAAACGTTATATCATGTAAAAATAAGATGTACTGGAGGTTCCTGCAGACTCCGTTACCATCATAATATTAAAAAGGAAATAAATGTAGTTTTTAACTGCAGAGTAGTAAAACCCCAGTCGACTTAAAATGTGCTTTGTGTCATATTTCAGTACGGCAGCACATCAGTAACAAACCAGGTTTAATAAATGTTTTGTTTAAATGTGTTAATGCTGCAACGAGTTTAACATAAAAATGAATCATCATTCAACAAACCTTAGATTTCCCCAAAACTAAATTCTCTTTTATTTCTACACGTCTTTGGGTGTTTTGAGTAAGTTAAGACACAGTTAATTCTGAGTCTGGAGTCTGATTGGCTGAGAGAAGTATCACTGCCACATAAACGTAATGTAGCACCAACCTCAGCATCTCCTCACTGAGACAGCGTTTGACTGCACTGGAGATGCAGAGAATCAAAGCCAACGGGACTTTTACTGTATGTACAGCTCGGCTGAAGAGCAAGAACAAAGTCCAACAGAAAATGAAATGAGTCTGCTTCTACCCAGAGCTTCACTGAGCTCATCAGATAAATCAGCCAAATATTATCCTCCAGTCAGCTGTGAGGGTTTAATATAAGCTCAGAGTTTACACCAGCAAACCTCTTTACCATCAGTATGTCTGTGTTTACTGTCTGTATAATGAAGAGTTATTGGGAAATGTTTCTCCACTATTATGACTGATGCTCAGTCTGATGATGTTTTAACAGAACAGCGTCTGAAATCTCACAGAACGTTTATTTTGTTTATGTTCAAATCTAAGAATGAACAGTGACCACAGAAGAGCTATAATCACAATAATACACTGGAGGGTTGTGCTATAATGTGAGAGACTGGCTGGTGTACTGATCTTCCTTGTGCCAGTATCTCATGTTCTGTGTTATTGCTTAGGTGTGTTGTTGTTATTACAGGCAGATGAGAGGAGCAGGTCTGAGCTGATGAGTATTTGTGGACAGCAGAAGTCATTTTGGGAGGCTGAAGGTAAGTTTGTAATTCTGTAACTTATCTCATTTTTATTTCATGTAAAGTGAGATTTCCTTCTTTTTGGTTTTAATGTTGATCACTGTGGCTTATAGCTCATCAAAATCTCAAACTCTATTATTCTCATCAGTTCTAGTTTTGTGAGATGCAGCAGTAATACTGACTTATGTTGTGGTCTGTACTCTGTGAGATGGTTACTTTTCTCTCAACAGGACGTTCATCAGTAATGCCTCCGTTTCCCATGAGCTCTGTGGGTCTGTTCAGACACTCCTCCTTCTCTGGTACTGAGGCTGGCTTAGTGTGGTTTATGTGTTGAGATGATTTGTGCTGTTGTTTGATTAAAAATAATGAAAGTGTATAAAGGTCACTGTTCACAATCCTGAGAGTAACTGTTCTCTGTGACTGACTGACTTTGTCTTACTGAGCTCAGCAGATCCAAAAGACAATTATGTGTGCATGGCGTTCAGCATGGAGCCATCCAGGAGAGCAGACACGAGTGCTGGAGAAGATGCTGGTGCTAATGGTCAGATATAGTCTGTATAGTGTTTACTAATGACCAGGCCAGTCATTACTCTTGATTGGTATTTCTTTATTAAACTAAATAACGAGGTGTTTGTGTCGGGATTAAGTTTTATTTGTTGATGTTGTATCCACAGTTACTGGCCAGAGGAAAAATGCCAATTATGTCAACCTCCCGGTCAGCCCCACGTCTAAACGACAGCTGCACTACATGGAGCTGGCCCTGCAGGACATACCGGAGACTGGCCACACGGTTAGAGGTGATTATATATGGCTCTAATATGTCCATCTTATGTTTTCTGTCTTTTCTGACTGTGAGCTTCACTACAGTGTCTTACATCTTAATTGTAGGGTAGCTTCAGACGTGTCTCAGACTGAGCTGACGAGACAAGTAAAAAAAAAAAAAAAATTAATGTAAAAAATTTCACGTTCAGTCAGTTGAGATTTTACAATTCCTGAAATTGTCCCCCTCCACACAAAACCTTACAATCAGCTCAAAGTTTTTCTTTGGAAACTGTTTTGAGTTTATATAGTTTCTCTGTGCTGTAGATGAGTATATATTTTTGTAAAATTTGGATTTTTTTTTACCTTTTTTAATCTCTTTGCAAATTTTGGCAAACCCTGCTAACAAACACTACAACTCAGTAACCACCTAAATATCCATTCAGTCAGAATACATCATTACTGCATCTTTCAGTGTCCTCAAATGGAATCTGTGTCTTAATTAAGGTCTCAGACTAGTCCAGTGGTCTCTAAGTCTGGTCCTGGAGAGCTGCTGGTCATTTCTCTGCTGATCTACACCTGATTAATATTTTATCACCCATCTGACAGCACCTTTCCAGGACTGCAGTGAGAGACCTCTGGACTAGTTTATATTGTTTACTTGCAGTTTAAAATGCAGATGCTTGAATTGGTCCTGCGTGATTAGGAACATTAGTGCTTTATTTGTGTGTGTGTGCGCATGAATAGGGGTGCCCAGCACGAAATATGCCCACATTGACATCACTGCGACTGAGACGGCCCAGAGAGTGGGAGCGCAGCACGCTCAGGGCAGAGAGGAGAGACTGCAGGGGCTCGAGCAGCGGAAACCAAATACAGCCAACTAAACCAAATGCAAACAAACCAAGAAAAATCTCATCTGCAACAGCATCTAATGTGTTTACCTTTGATAAACATACTGTAACACTCTTGTTTACATGATTATATTAACTATACACACACATCAATGTCATATAAAAAGGTCAGAATTTAAAAAGCTATTTTTGTATGAATTACATCTAAAATGGTGTTTTAAGTCTTTTTAAGTTGAGCAGTTTGGCTTATAGCATCAGTAAATAACTATACAAACACGATCAATGTTTACAAAAGGCTTGGAATGTCACTTTGTGTAATGAATATAAAATTTGAGTATAAAATTATGAATACATGAACTTTTTCACAATATTGTCATTATTGGAGATGTTACTACTTAATATTAATGGTTCTTTTGGTTTTGTTTTCACTGTACTGTACTTTGTAGAAACACGTTTTAATATCAGGACTGTTGAGAACTTGGTGACCAACTCTAACTTGTACATTTTATAGCTTCAGCAGAACTTGTCGTGAGAAATAAACAGTATTTTTGTATGTAATCCTTTCTGACAATCTTCTGTACAATAAACAAGTTATATAACCCAGTTATCTTTCACTACACATTTAGAAAAGTTTTATTATGTAAGATGTGTTTACTGTTTGAAAAAGTGTCCTCTGCGGTATAACTTTTATTTACAGACGTCACAATAACAGATGGTGTGAGGGACTTTATGACCACAGTATTAAAAACACTTTACTGCATTTTAGCCTGAACACTGAAGCTTTTTAGACACGTGTTCACTGCCTCTGAACTATAACAGCATTCCAACCACAGTAATGTTTAGGATATAACATACATGTGCATTCGTACCAAAATCTTGATCAGACCTTTATAACCACTAACAGTGGACCCAATACTGAACATCCAGTACATACAAATGAAAATCGGTGCTTATACAAGGTTCTGATGTCAAAGTGATTCAGTAATAAACTGTACAAATCAATACACCACCTAATCACTCATGAAAATGGAGGCACTACAGCAGGGCTGTGAAACTCCAGTCCTGCAGGCTCGGTGTCCAGCACAGTTCAGTGACGTCTCTGCTCTGACAGTTAAACCTGCTGAGCTGTGTAAGGTGTGTCTGATCAGGATGATCACCAAGCTGTGCAGGAATACGGCCTCCAGGACTGCCCTGCACTAGAGGAATGTGACCAGTGCACGGTTATCAGGATGGTCTGATGCTATGACGAGGTGAAGAAGCAGAATGCTCAGAGTTCGTTGTGCTGTAGTCCATTTTGTGAGAGCTTATTGGTAAGATCCTGCAAATGCTTCTTCATCTGTAAGAAGATAAGGTGATACTGCATCAGCATTGTTTTCAATTAAAATTAAATCAGTCCATTTGTGCTGTTGGTATCACTTACCTTATATCCCATCTCTCGCGCTTTCTCTGCAAGGTTATTGTATTTCTCCTTGTGTCTCATAATGTGCTCCTTGTCTCCAATAGCCTCCACGTGCTGCAGTTTCTGGTGTGAATACTCCAGCTGCTCCTGGTAATGCTGGTGCTTCTCTACTTTTGTTTCAAAGTGCCTCAGCTCCTCCTGAGACGTACAATAAACACAAATGAGAGAGTAAATAAGGCTCTAATCTAGAAGTTAGTTACATTTTATACAGTAAAGCTTCCAAACTCTAATCCTGGAACCTCCCCTCACTGCAGCTTTGTGCACCAGTACACCCGATTCAGCTGAGCAAGCACCTGATCATTAACTAATGCTGCATCTCAGGTGCAGAGAAAACATACAATAACTAAGCCAGAGAGCAAAGTCAGCAGTACACACAGGCCAGGCACACACACACAGCTCACACACCATTAAACTAATGATACAGAAAAGTTATAGCCATGATCTGGCCAGCTTGTTTACAGGATGATGCACTGATTCTTTCATTTTCCCTTCAAAGATGCTGAAGCAATATTTGCACTGACCAATCACAAGTCTGCTTTCTAACATCACAAAACAACTCGGCCTTTGATTGTACCTGCCACTGACACCAAACCGCTAACAAAGGCTTGATGACTATAGTACAGAAGCCCCGCCCATCAGTAAAAAGAACCAATCGGTGTATTAATGAAGGTGTCTGAGGTGCAGCGGCAGGTCTTTCAGTCTCTCACTGACATTAGTTGTCATATATAAAACGTGCCATAAAGAAGAGAAGTACACACAAGTAATAACCAGAATAACCTAAAACTTATTTTCTGTTATTTGAGCCCAAGAGTGCCAGTATTATACCAGTTTCATCAGGTTACAGCAGTGGCTCTACAAATGTATTTTAAAGGTTAATGTCTCCATTCAAAGACACAGCAGTCTGGTCTTGTATGACTGGAAATAACTGCTCAGTAGCATCACCAAGATGGCGTCAGAGTAAAGAGACTCTGCTATTACACAGAATATCTTCATGTTCTCACCAGAAGCAAAGGCACAAGTGGGGGGAACAAGTGTTTTATAAAGATACATCTGCTTTTTGTTTTAGTTTTTTTATTATAGACCACTACCATTTGGTTGAGGTAAAATCAGAACACAAATAAAAAATCATCTTTAAATGGTAATTTGGTTTTTTTTTCTAACTTCTTAAACAGATTTACTGACCTGTGTGATGTTTTTTTCAGCATTAATACACTTTATTTTTGTGATATTCTACAAAACATTGCTGGTTTGCATTCAGACACAAGAAAATGTTGAATTTCTAGTGACCACTGGTGCATGTTTTAGCCTAACACACCTCTACAGTTTGATCAAGACAGCACAATCAGATTACAGTTCAATACCTTCTTCAACAACATATAATAACTCTGATGTACATCAAAAGGATTAAAGACTAAAAAAAACTCCAAAAGTTGATACTGTGTATGACCCACATCCTTCAAGCTTTAAAGTTTAAGTTAAAACTCAGAGTCATCAGAAACACCTCACCTTCAGAGAGTCCAGCTCATCTTCAGTGAGATTGGATCTTCTGGCCATTTCCCAGAGCTCTATAACCCGGGGCTCCTTAAACTCTACAGAACAGAGAAGGTGAAGGAGACAGAGAGCGAGCAAGCGAGTGACAGAGAGCGAGCGAGAGACAGAGAGCGAGCGAGAGACAGAGAGCGAGCGAGCGACAGAGAGCGAGCGAGAGACAGAGAGCGAGCGAGAGACAGAGAGAGAGCGAGAGACAGAGAGAGAGCGAGAGACAGAGAGAGCGAGAGACAGAGAGCGAGAGAGAGCGAGCGAGAGACAGAGAGCGAGAGAGAGCGAGCGAGAGACAGAGAGCGAGAGAGAGCGAGCGAGAGACAGAGAGCGAGAGAGAGCGAGCGAGAGAC
>BRDA01013187.1:109871-126122 GCA_036984385.1 Crenuchus spilurus | reverse complement strand
GGAGTGGCCTAGCCAGTCTCCAGACCTAAACCCTATAGAAAATCTTTGGAGGGAGCTCAAACTCCGTGTTTCTCAGCGACAGCCCTGTGTGATCTGTGTGGAGGAATGGGCCACAATCCCTGCTGCAGTGTGTCCAAACATGGTGTAAAACTACAGGAAATGTTTGACCTCTGTAAAGGCTACTGTACCAAATATTAACATTGATGTTCACAGGTGTTCAAATACTTATTTGCAGCAGTAACACACAAATAAATTATTAAAATAGTTCAAATAGTTATTTTCCTCACTGTATATAATTTAATACATACATTTTGTCATGCTAAAGGACATACTTACATTTATTTCAGGAATCTATTTCTACATTTCCATGCATTAACATTTATTTGGGCTGTTTCTGCATTTCTACATTTATTTATTTATCTATTTCTTTATTATTACCTTATTTCATTGATTTATTTCTGAATTTCTGCACCTGTATGTTAATTAGGTAGGCGGTCCTATCCTTGCTCTAATGATAATAATGATGATGAGGTTAACACTTCAGGAGGCTTTGGTTTTTCTTCTTGATCTCAGATTCTTCCAGGTCACTCAGGTGTTGTTGGTGGCTCCAGGACAGACACAGCTGTGGAGGTGGTGATTCTGGACAGTCCTATTCTCTCTCTGTCAGTACCTGCTGAACTGGAGCTGTCTGACCCAGCTTTTATTCAGCTTATCACTAAGGAGGCTCTGCTCGCATATCAGAACAAGCTGTCCAACTCGTACGTCACACTTGTCATCTATCAAGAGGTCCCAGCCATCTGTCATGTAGTGATGTCTAAATAATCTATACTGTATCTATGTGGTATATTATTAGGATGAAAAATAAATACAGCCACCTCTGAACTGGATCTAAAATGTTCTTGAAGCAATAAGATAAAAAGATCACAGATAAAATAATCTCATTATGCAGACATTTAAATATTTATCATCCACTTCCCCTGCAACGCTTGTGCACGCCACTAGGTGGCTTGTGCCACAGTTTGAATACCTCTGTTCTAGAGCAGTGTGAGTGTGTTTCACTGCAGGGATGGGTTAAATGTGGAGGTCAAATTTTATTGTGTGCAATCACACTGGCAAAAAAAACTTGTGTTGAAGCTAAAGTTTGAAGACAAATCTCCAGGAGCAGAGTCAGTGATCACTGGGCTATATCTGTAAAATGTACATAAAACATGTGCATTAAATTGTTATCATTTTGGTAAATACTTGTTGAGATGAACATTTATATACAATTTTATAATATATATGAAAGTTGTATATATTTATACATTTGAAAGTATTTTAAATGTGATGTCTGGTTATTTATTTATGAATTCACAATGTATTAAACATGAACCACAATGAACTCCACAACATTCTGTTTTAATTCTGATGTATATCTAACACATGTTGTACAATTAAAGAGAAATTCTCTGTGTTTTTGCAGGTGTCAGGGATGACCTTCTCATTCAATTATACAAGTAAGTTGAATCTTACTAATTACTAGTTTCTTAGGATAAACCACATACAAAGGTCTGTTTGTGTCTAGATGAGTGATAACTGGCTTTCCTCATTACTTTGCAATATTAGGATATTTTTAGCACGTGCACTCAAAAGAAAAGGTACTGGTCTGTCACTGGGGCAGTACCTTTCTACCTCACTGGGTTGGAGCCCTCAAGAGTACAGCTTCAGTACCTTGGGTTAGGAAATATAATTCATAGATTATGTTTGCAGAACATTTTATTTTAAATTATATTCACTCCACTATCTCTGTCTTGATTGCATTTATTTTACTGTTTATGCAAATTGTGAAAAGATATAAATAGGCTCCTTTCACATGGAAAAGTGAATGTAGTGAGCCTTTTAGGTACACAACTAGACTTTAAGGACCATGGTGAACCTTCACCAGTCCATTTAGACTGTTTGTACTTTGTGGTTTGTACTGTTTGTACTTTAATGATACCTGTACAGTATCATTAAAGTTGTATATACACTTACTGACCTTCATATGGACTACAGATGGACTACAGTCTGTAATATGGTAAGTGGAGCTGATGACTCATGGACAGTGAGTGTAGGTACAAGGTAGGGGTACAAAATGACATGGTCAGTGAATGTATAACAACAATACATGATTCTAAATGTGACTGTTTCAGTTTCCTATAAGAGCAGTGACAAAAACAGAACTGGGACTTGAGTGAAGTCACTGCACACTAAAACACTTTTCAGTGGATGCACATTGAAAGTTAAAAAGTACATTTGCAAGACATTAAAGTTAGCCTTTTAGTCTTTTGAAGATTTTTAGTTTTGTGTTTAATTTCCCATGATGAGAATATAAGATAAACAAAACTACCATCACTTTGTATATTCTTATGCAGTGGCTTTTAACCAATAATTTAAAGTAATTTTGTTATTCTGTTTTGAATATTATTTCAAAAATATTATATATTTATTATCTAATATTAAATAAGTGTCATTATTTTACATTTAAATTGTATTTCTCCACCTTATATTAAGACCTCAGAGTACAGAATGTGTTCTTGAGTGATGCTGAGGGCTATTAAATGGGGATGTACACACTGATGGTATAATTCTTTGAAATTTCCATGGAATGCAATTTGACATGAAAGTTGGATGTTTGTAAAGAAATTTGTTAGACTTTGGCCAAGAAAGCAGCTGTTAGTTCAGGGAGATAAAGGCTCAGAGGGAAGAAATTGTCACCCGTAGACATTTTGATTCACTCACAACTGCACCATATTTAAGCATTATACCATAGTAACTCTTAAAACTGGTGAGAGTTTCTGACAAAAAAATATATTAGAAGACTTGTTTAAAAAATTTCATTTAATAGTAATAATAATTTTAAAAAATGTATTTGTAATGCACTTTACATTTGAAAACAAACCTCAAAGTGCTACAGAGTAAAATCACCGATAAAACACAGAATCAACAATTTCTTTAAGAATGGTAAAATCTACTAAAAAGAAATGTTTTAAGTCCTTTTTTAAAATTTTTCAACGGTCTGTGGTGCCCGCAAATGATCAGGGAGAGCATTTGTATGAATTGTTTTCAATCACCCACAAATCTACACTTTTTGTCAGTAGCAGACCTTTAAGGTACTATCAATTATGCATAAATTGCATATTTTGGACAGTGTTTGTAAAAACTGAATTTTCTCCACGGAAACAGCCTATTTTATCTACTAACTCTACACATGATTGCAGGGTGGCTGATGAATGAAGCAAAGATGAGATGCTGCTCCAGCATGAAAGAAGTTTTGATTTCACTGATTGAGAAGATAACATTAATACCCTGCATTTAGTAATCTGCCATATTAAGATTAACACTTTATATACATGTCTTCTTTATGTGACCTCTTTATTTTAGTGCAGTCATTTTCACTGATGTATTTAACAGTATTAAACAATGGATTAAATAAGAAATGCTGAACTGATCATCTTTGGATGCTCCTGTGTGTTTTTCAAGCATGTATCCTGTCATTTTGTAAGAGGACACAATAGAGATTGCACCAACATTTCATTTTTATGTGGTCTGTTATAGTTTGGTTTAACCAATCAACTGATGTAAAGTTTGAGTTTTAAAAAATTATATTTTCATGTGTATTATGTTGTGTTATTGGGCTCTTTAAAATCATTCACAAAACAGGGACACATTTGACTGATTTAACCAATTGATTCAATTGGTTAAAATGTTTAAAAATGTTTTTACTTAATTTGAACATGTATTTTGTAGACATGAATTGCTGAAGTGCTAAAGTTTTGCAGTGCTGTGTCTTATTGAAAAGATGGCTAGTAATTGAGAAATGTATTACTCCTCTTAGCATTTATGATGAATGGATTTCATCTCAGTTTTAAAGAAGGCTAAGGTTGTTTAGGAGAATTTGTGATTTGTTAAATAATTAGACATATTGTATTAAATTATTTATTGTGTTTTCATAAAAGAAGGTGTCCTTCAGTTTTATGGCATTCAGGTTTATGGATTAATGAGGTAGACTAAGCACACAAATCTATGGAAGCTCATTTCTGCCACTTGAAGAAAAGACTGTCCATACATCATAATGAGAGATGCATAGCAGTCCATAATAATGAGATATACAGTCATGATATATGCAGTCATAATAATGATACTGTGAGAATTGAGATATACAGTCATAATAATGAGATACATTCATTCATTATGAGATAAAGCAATAATAAGATACAGTCATAATAATGAGATACACAGTCATAGTTATGATATATGCAGTCATAATAATGATGCAGTGATAATTATGAGATACACAGTCATAATAATGAGATACACCATCATAGTTATGATATATGCAGTCATAATAATGATGCAGTGATAATTATGAGATACACAGTCATAATAATGAGATACACAGTCATAGTTATGATATATGCAGTCATAATAATGATACAGTGATAATTATGAGATACACAGTCATAATAATGATACAATCAATCATTATGAGATAAAGCGGTAATAATGACAAAATACATAATCATCATAATGACATTCACAGTCATAAGACACAAAGTGACATATCTCATTGTTATGACTTTCTATCTCATAATTATGTGAGACAATGCTGTAATGAGTCATACTTGTGATATATGCAGTCATAATAATGATGCAGTGATAATTATGAGATACACAGTCATAATAATGAGATACACAATCATAGTTATGATATATGCAGTCATAATAATGATACAGTGATAATTATGAGATACACAGTCATAATAATGATACAATCAATCATTATGAGATAAAGCGGTAATAATGACAAAATACATAATCATCATAATGACATTCACAGTCATAAGACACAAAGTGACATATCTCATTGTTATGACTTTCTATCTCATAATTATGTGAGACAATGCTGTAATGAGTCATACTTGTGAGATACACCGTTATATTAAGGCACAAATATTATGACGTCATTATTACGATTTTATGTACAGTATAATCTCTTTTTCATGTGGCGGAAACTGGCCTCCATACAAATCAGACTAAACAAACAGATCTACAGAACATTTCTCAGCCATATATGAGGGAGGGAAACAGAAGCGGAAGCGAAAATAAGTAAGAAGTTGCCAGTTTCGCGGTTTTCCTGCCAACTAGGCTTTTTTGAAAATGCAGTCGCGAGTTTAAAACCCTGGGGTGTCAGGGTACAGACTTTGAACTTCTTTTTCAAATGTGCAACAATGCCAAATACCGTGTACTTACAAAAGAAAAGGAGTAAAAGTATAATCTGAATACACACAAATCTAACTAAAAACAAGCCGTGAAGCAGCTCCGATAATAACAGTGACGTTGTAAGTCGAGGCATCGAAGTTTGATCGAGTCCGAGATAGATTAAAGCGGAAAGGCAGGAAAGAAATTGTTTTTTGAGACACATATTGTAGCTTGTAATGCTTTGTTTACCTTTTTATCATGATTTTACATAATCATGTTAAATAACATCAACAACGATAATAAAGCAGAAGTATATGTGACACAATAAAACGTATTTTAAAATATGTGAAATAAAAGAAAAGAATAACAAAGCATAATCAACAGGTCGGTTCTTTTAGGAAGTTGCGGCATCTTTAATCGTTTGTGACTTTTTAGGAGTCACTGGAGAATTATTCTGAACCTGGCAACCCAGCGGGGAGTTACTGCAGAAAATACCGCCAATATTGAACAAATACAAGCAAGGCTCGGTGAGAGGCACAGAGCACACAGAGCTTCACTCTTCTGTTCCAAATAGTGTAAAAGGGAATATTTTAAGACAATGCCAGTCACATCTGAAATCCACACAAGTGTGCCGTGTAGTGAAGAACAGAATGAGCCCGTGGAGGAGAAGAAAGCTGCAGTTTTTTCTCTGTTCTGTGATGAGCGAGGATATCTGAACCAAATCGAGTATATTTTACAAAACGGGGTTAAAAAAGGAGACCGAACAGGAACAGGAGTCATCTCTGTGTTTGGCTTACAGGCGAGGTACAGCCTGAGAGGTGAGTTAACATCATGGTCCTACAATAACCTCCTTTATCTACTGTTATTTATATTGACAGGTTCAGTAGTCCTAACACTGACAGGAAACGACCTCATCTTGTATATAAACGCCTGACCTGTCAAGTTGTGACCGGTTTTAGCTATATATTATTAAATTTATTCCATTTAAGATGCCATTTGAATTATTTCTATAATAGTTATCCACTAAGTTAGTTCATAGTTAGGTCACTCATCATTTTAATTACCTATAAATTACAAAAAGCTTTATTTAATAATCATCTTATTAGAACCCCCCGTTCCACCTTAAATAGTGTAGCAGTTACATTCAGGCGCATGTTAGTCTTCGTGGGCCTCTGAATGTAACTGCTGCACCACTTAAGGTGGAACTTATTCTTCCTATAAGAACCGAACGTCAGCGTCATGTAAAATATGTGGTATTCAAGGCTGTGTTCTTGCATTAATTTTCAGATGTTGTGTGAGACGGCCAGTTAACTTCCTTATTGTATGAAATCCCGCCAACAGTGTGTGCGTGTAACCCAGCCCTCTGTGTTTAACCCTTTCAGATCAGTTCCCTTTGCTCACCACCAAGAGGGTTTTCTGGAAGGGCATTCTGGAGGAGCTGCTGTGGTTCATAAAGGTAACTTTCCCTCTTCTTTGAGTATATGTGTTCACATTCAATGTGCTGCAGTAGTTAATGTGAAGCAGGTGTATAAACCTGTGTATAAGTAGTTATTTTGCAGGATTATAAACTGTAAGTCAACAGATAAAAAAGAAAAAAAAGGTCCTTCATTCCTGCTATGGTCAGATTTTACAACTCTGATATTTCTACATTATGTGCAATATTTTAATTCACCTATGTGCAGTATTCCATGTACAACAGTCATGTACATTTAGTTGTAAATATTCTTCAGAGGTTTTTGATAATTTGCATATTTTTATTTTTATATTGTATTACTTATGTTTATAGTATTTACTAAGAGTCTCTTTTGACACCTCTTTCTATTACTACACTTCACTGCCCTTTGCTGCTGTAACACTTTGAACAGTTCAGAAATCAATATTTGGTGGAATAAACCTGATTATTCTTGTTCACCAGTGTTTTGCATTACTGTTATTTGACTTTGTGCCACTCCTGGAATAACTATTCAAGCAACTCAGCTTTGTTTGGTGGCTTGCGATCGTCTCAAGATTGTCTTGATCCCAAGACAGGTCTGAAGGTTGGGCTGGACATTTGGACAAAAATGAGTCACCTTGCATGGGTGGTAGTAACTTCAGGCTCCAGGAGACGGCGGTGCACAGGGTTGATGGGGCTATAAATGCAGTTATGTTTGTGTCCCATTTTCTACAGAACAAATTTACAAATCCTGTCACAAACCCAACAGGTATTTATAGCCTGATAATCCTCTACAGCTCTGTCTGCAGGAGCCTAATGATACTACAACCTTAAACACACAAGATGACTAAGTTTTTGTCCAGGGAGCATATAAGTAAGCTTATAAGAATGAGCAGAATCATCCTGATCAAAGTTGAATAGTCTGTCTTCTTGACCTTCCAAGTCTGTAAATCCTGTATTTTTCTGCATGTGACACAATAGACTGTATACTGAGGAGTGATTTGCATATTTGTTGTCATCAATACTTTAAGTGTATGTTAGCCTTGACTGCAGCCATTTTGACATTTGAATTCAGGGGAGTTTCATTGTGCAATCCTGGTGATTTTTAGTACCATTCACAAATACTCTGCCTTAATTAAATCACAAATAACAGTATATTAGGAGAATGTTTCATGCCACATGTTTGTTTTCTCCTAAATATGTGGTTGCACTAATATTTGCATCATTGTGCCGTTTGGAATACTCTGCTGTATTTGGAGTGTTATAAATAAAGGCAAATGAACAGCACTTATCCATTTGGTAGGGTTCAACAAATGCTAAGGAGCTTTCGGAGAAAGGTGTGAAGATTTGGGATGCGAATGGTTCACGGGACTTTCTGGATAAGAGTGGATTTACTGACCGTGAGGTTGGTGATCTTGGTCCTGTATATGGTTTCCAGTGGAGACATTTTGGAGCCGAGTACAAAGATATGCATTCAGGTAGGTCTATTTATGGAAATGCAATTCTTTCACAAATAATGGTTATAGTAAAGCTGCTTAAATATGAAAATGAGAAACACAAATATGACTATTTCCTCGAAGCACAAAGTTACAGAGTAGAATTACTGGTGCTTAATTTTTAGTAGTTGTTTAAAGGTGCCGTAGAATAGAAAACTATCCTGATATAGTTAAAGACGGAAAGTTCAGTACATGGAACTGGCATACTGAGAGCCTGTTTTGTCCTTCACATGTAAATCCCTCATAAACAAACCAGACCACGGAAATGGACCCAAAATCCTATAAAAGTATGTTTTGTTCTTAATTTACACCCCATGCTTTACATACATCAGTCTCATGTCCACATTACGATTTCCATATCCCATATGAGGTCAGGCATATGTACTCTCAGCATCACTCAATCAATTTACTCTCCTCTCTTACACACTTCCCTTCCAAGCTGTGCATCTCTTGTGTTTATTGGCATAACCAAGAAGAGGGAAAAGAGACAACTAAAAACAATCCTCCCAGGAGTAAACATTGGTGGCTTAGTGGTTAGTACGTTCACCTCTCAGCACTGGGGTCTTGGGTTCAATTCCCAATCTGGGTGGAGTTTCCATATTCTCCCCGTGTCTGAGTGGGTTTCCATCCACAGTCCAAAAATATGAAGAGCAGGTTAATTGGCTGCTCTAAAATGACCCTGGTGTGTTATTGAATGTGTATGTCTGTGTGCATGGTTGGTACTCCATGGTGGTTGGGAATCGTTTCTGGTTGAGAGTACGCTCTGCGCTATTGGCTGCCACTTCTCACCGGTGTGTGTGTGTGATTGAGGTCTAAGTGTGTAAATGGAGTGTGTTAATTATGAAGCATCCTTGGGTTTGAGAAAGGTGCTACATAAGTGTAACGTTCATTTGTTCATTCATAAACAGGCTGGGGTCACTAGGGTCAAATGGAAAAATAGCAAAGTACAGACCTCTGCTACATGTGGACTTAAAATTGGCAAATCGGAGTGGAGTTGCCGCCATTACAGATTTCATTTCCTACATGACTGTGTAGACTGTATCGCCACACCAACTATTCAGTTCACCTCCTCTCTCACACTTCACTTGCATACCACGCAAATTATCAAGAGTTATTTATCTTCCTCTTATCTCTTGTCTTTTCCTCAGCTCTCCATTCATTCTCTCAGCATGGTTTCATTTAACACCTGTTACATTGTAGGCTCCTTTTAATTGTATTAATTATTAATTTCTAAATTATATCAAAACCTGCAGTTGAGAAGATTACTATTAGTGTAGTAAGGTATTTACAAAGACAAACAAAATATAACCATGTGGTCCACCTGGACTGAGTGAAATCTAAACTAACATAAGCCATTCATTAGCTGAAGAGTTTTGTGCTTGCTGGGTTATGTACAGATTGCTTCAGCTGCAAAAAAACAATGAAACTTTCAGAACAATGCCATTTACACTTAAAAAAACGGATTAATGATTACATAACTGAATGCAGTATAAAACAATCTGTACCAGAAAGCTGTACTACATTTAAAAAGCTCTAAACATCTTGTTGAAAGATTGATCACATTTAATGAATTTGTTTTAATAGATTACTCTGGCCAAGGTGTTGACCAGTTGCAAAAAGTCATTGATACCATCAAGTCCAATCCCGAGGACAGGAGGATCATTATGTGTGCATGGAATCCTAAAGGTACGGGTGAAAATGTCTGTAGTGAGCCTTTCACTGATACATTGTTATAGTAGTGTGTTTCAAAGTGAGCATGGGTGATGCTAAAACCAAGATATACCAAGATAACTGCATAACAGCTGATGTTCAGTTGGCTGTCCATTTGGTCTGAATATATATACACATACATATACATACATACAGTTGAGTGACCTAGAAATACTGATTATTATGTTTGCAGCATGTCCGCATAAAGCTTACCTGTACCTGAACTGAATCTCTTTCCTTTTGCAGATTTACCTCTTATGGCTCTTCCACCCTGTCATGCTCTGTGTCAGTTTTATGTCTGTGATGGTGAGCTTTCATGCCAGTTATACCAGCGCTCAGGAGACATTGGTCTGGGAGTGCCGTTCAACATTGCCAGCTATGCCCTATTGACATACATGATAGCCCATATCACAGGACTCAAGGTAAACATGCTTTAGTCTGATTCCTAAATAATTGTACAATTACAATTGTAAATTGTCCAGCATGAAATCATTTTAACTGTTTAGTCTATGCACTGTACTGTTAATCTCAAGGGATCAAGGAAACTTTGTCATTCACATCACACGTTATACATGAGGTGGAACGAAATTTTGTTCCCCTGGTTCCAGTTCCACCCCAAGATTAAAGATCTAGAAAATCAAAAATTGGTATAGAACCTGAGTGAAGATAAATATGGTGAGTGCAACATGAACATGGAAAAAATGACCATACGTGGTTAAGTGATTCGTGTCCATAAGTGAGCATCCAGTGATGGAGTTCAGATAGGGTTTAGGAGTCTGACTGCTTCTGGAATGAAGCTGTTTCTCAGTCTGGTGGTTTTACACTTGATGCTCCGCAACGTCTAGCCTGAGGGGAGCGGGACAAAAAGTGAGTGTGCTAGCTGAGTGGGGTCCTTCATGATGCAGGTGGCCCTCTTCCTGCATCTTTAGGTATAGATGTCTGTGGTGGTGGGGAAGCTTAGACAGTCCTTTGTGCAGCCTTCTGTAGAGCTTTCCTCTCTGCAGCAGAGCAGCTTCTGTGCCACATGATGATGCTGGCGCCCAGAACACTCTCCACCACACATCTGTAGAAAGCAGTGAGAGCTGAACTTCCAAGTTTGTAAGTCATTCAGACCCATCACTGGAGCTCTTGTGGATTGGGATAACAGTCTTCAGGCAGGTGGGGACAGTTGCCTAGATGAGGGAGGAGTTAAGAATGTCTGCCAGCACCTCTGAGAGCTGATTGGCACAGTCTTCCAACACCCACACAGGGGTGTTGTCTGCGCCTGCATCTTTCCAGGGGTTGATCCTCCTTAGGGTCCTGCTTACATCAACTGGGGTCATACTGAGCTGCTCTTCTCCTGGTTTTGAGGTGATCTGGTACTGGGTGGGGTGTTGAGGCCCTTAAAGCAGGCGTAGAACTTAAGAGCCTCACAGTAATGGTCTTCTGTGTGGGTCTTGGGCGTCGCAGCAGTGGATGATAGGCAGGGACTTTCATGATGCAGATGTGGTCGGGCAGTACCTATTGTATCGTCCTTGTTTTGAGTGGTATCTGAAGTCATTTCTAATTTTGTTTTTCTGCCTTCTTGTGCAGCCTGGTGATTTTGTTCATACTCTAGGAGATGCCCACATCTACCTCAATCACATCGAGCCTCTGAAAGTGCAGGTATGTCTTCTGTGATGTAAAAATTTATTTTGTGCCCAAGCGTATGTCTTTGTTTATGTTGACATTTCCTTTTTGGTTCCCTAGCTTCAGAGAGAGCCTCGCCCTTTCCCCAAACTAAAGATACGTCGCACTGTGGAACGCATTGATGACTTCACAGCTGAAGATTTTGAGATTTGTGGCTATGATCCGTATCCCACCATCAAGATGCAAATGGCTGTTTAAACACCAAAAGCTCTGTCTTGCAGGCATAGACCTCTGTAATAATGTGTTTAGTTGGTTTTATGGAATCTGTTTGACTAACTTGCTTTGAGGAAATGTAAATATGTTTTAAAGTTTTATGAAATTTTACTGTTCTATTTGTGAAATTTGTACTTTTGAATAAATATTTTTCACTTATTTGAAACTTATTTGCAAAGTAGGAGCTTCAGCAGAATACAGTCAACAGTAAAATGTGCAATGGAATAAGAGATATTGATGAACAGAAGTGAGTGAATGTGACATTTATTTAGAAAAGTGCAAAATGTGAGAAACAGACAAATTAAATCCTGATCTGACATAAATGCCTCTGAAAAATAAGTATTTGACTGAAGTGCATACACATGTCCCTTATTATTTATCCTTATTTCTACAGACATGTACAAAGCAACTTTAAAAGGTTTAATTTCCAAAAATGATATTTAATTTTCCACTTTGTGTAGCTGATCAGTAAACATGTTTGCTTCTATAGTTTAGAGCTGGAGACTAACTTTGCTAGAAATCACTAAAACTCAAACAGCAACACATGTTAATCACCGTCTTACAGCCGAATAGGTTCATTTTAGGACACTGACGTTGTGTAAACTATTAACACTTCACTGCTGCAGGCAGCCATGACCGACAGTACAATATGTTTTCTTCATTTTTAAAATTCACAGTAAGTTATACTGTGTCCTAAAACTCTAAATTCTATGACGCCATAAGATCTGAATGCAGTTTAAGGGCGTAAGTGAGCTTTAGAAGTATTTTGATAAAACCCACTGGGGTATTTAGGTGACTATTGAGTTCTAGTGTTTGTTAGTAGCATTAGCCTTACAGCTCCAGTTCTGAACTAAGGAAGGATGCCTTGGCTGCCAGTTGTAGTAAGTTTAAGTGAGATAAACATGATTTCTTCATTTAAAAGATGGGATTCATTGTTAGAGTTGCTTGTTTAGTAGAAGTTGGAGATTTAAGGTCCTTCTCTAGAATGGATTTCCACACCTCTCCATGAGGAAACTGGTATTTCTGAACTGACTCATCCAACATCTCAGACGAGAATCCAGCATCCTAAAGAGACAGCACAGGGTGAATCGCCTGGCCATGCTTTTAAAACCTAAATGCACCAAAGCTTTCTTACTGATGCATCATGTCTGAAATATCTACAGACTCATGCCAAACTAGCTTTTATTTAAGTACTTGGAGAAATATGTAAATGGCCTACATCAGACAAATGTCTACTACGCTAGTAAACAAGTGAACTGAATTAAACTTCTTGCCCTTTGTGGCAGAGGTGATGTATCATGCTCATTACAAACATGGATGATTTCAAATGTTTGAAGACTCACCTTAGGAGGCAAATAGTGAGCATTTCTGATCACGGTGGGACTTTTGAAATGCTCATGAAGATGGTCCACGTATTCACACATCCTTTAACAAAAAATTACAACCATTAGAAGCAACATAATGGTGCACAATGGCCCTAATTTTATTATGAGTGCAACTCCAAAAATGAAAATATTGTGAAATGGTAACTTATATTCAAAATGTAATTAAAAAAAGGTAAAACTGTCATTTTATATTTATTATACTGTCATATTTCAAGCCTTTTTTTGTTTTATTGTTGATGCTGTTTGAATAGTAATAATAATATTGTAATAATTTGAGATTCTGGATTTCTGATTTTCATGAACCACGTCATACTGGTCAACATAAACAAAAAGCCTTCAAATATGACTCCACATCATGAATATAAAATAAAAAATCTAGGAAAGAATTAAATTATGACACAGGACACAGTCAAAAATTGGCTAAATATTGCCATGAACATCTATGAGTGTCTCTTGAATTTACTAAAGAATTCAACAAATATAAAGTAACAACAGGCCTAAAAGCTGAGCTGCACTTTGTATGTCTGAAAAATTTGTTTCAAAAACAAATTCTCTTCGTAGAAATGGCTGTGTGTGTGTGGGTGTGTGTGCGCGCATAGACCCATTGTGTATGGCTGGCGAGAGGCAGGAATTGTCTACATTATTGCTAGGGCTCAAATATTAAATTCACAACTGTGAAAACAGCTTCACAGACTGTAAAACAACCATTTTCTTTAAAAAAACACCATTTGCTATGAAACACTATGAATTAAGCATGTTGTACTTTAATTACACTTTCTAAAAACATTCCATGAGGGGGCGCTCAAGAACGATGAAATGTTGACACCAAAGCTGCACTATTTATATAGCAGGATTTCTCAGCTGCCGAGAAGGAACATTCCTGACCGCACTCTTATTGTACAGTTTGACTTTATTTGTGTGCTGGAGTGACATTCTCACCTGTTATCCAGGCTGGCAGACACTGAAATGTAATCAAACAGAATGAGATGCTGAACAAGCTCACAAAGCCCCACACCACCAGCATGAGGACACACTGGAACTGCAAACAAAGAATTTTACAAACAGCACATTTTTAGGATCTGAGGCAAATGTACCCAAACTCCCACTCAGTACAAATTAAGTACACCCACGCACAGCTCACCCTTGAATTTGGCAGCCATTAGTATGATGGCAAGATTCTCGTTGACGCTGCCCACTCTACAGCTGTCAATCTGAACAAACTGTAGAGCAGAGGCCTGAAGAAACTGCTTAAACATCACCCTGTTATGGCACTGACACACACACACACACACACACACACACACACACACACACACACACACACACACACACACACAGTCACTTTTGGTAAGCATGTTTAAAGACTACAATAATTAAAACACTGATTTACCTGTTCTCCTGTTGCAACACCAATACCCAAAGGTGCAAGAGTCTGAAACCCAAACACACATATTTTGAAATGCACTTCAAAGCAGAAAATGTAAATGGTAATTTTTCTAAATAAAATGTCTAAAATATTTTTGATATTTGATATGTTGTCTTTCTACTATTTTAATTGAATATTTAGTTTAACTATTTGCACATTTGGTTTTTATTTACATTTTGCACAGTATCCTAACATTTTTGAAAGCAGGGTTATGTAAACTTTTTCACTGGCTAATGCAGCAAACACAAAAAGATTATATGCTGCTACAAGGGCTGAACAATTTGTGGAAAATATCTAATTGTGATTTTTCATTAGAATAGTGTGGCGGATAAAATGAAGGTTCAGTCTGTTTTTTTGCTAAAAAAAAATAGGATATCCACTTTTTCTGTAGTTTGCCAATAAGCTCTGTCTTAGGTTATATTTCCCCACTTAAGACATTTTAATAATGTAGACTAAAAATTAATCTCTTGGGATTTGAATATTGCATTCTCATAAATTGTGATTTTGATATAAGAAACAATCATTCCGTCCCGGGTGGTCTCCATGTTCTCCCTGGGCCTGTGTGGGCTTTCTCTGGGGTCTCTGGTTCCCCTCTACCCCCACAGTCTTAAAACATGGAGGTCTGGTGAACTGGTTACTCTAAATTGTCCTGGTGTGTGTGGCCAGCAACCAGTAAAAGGGTAGTAGGGCTCACCACAACCCTTAATTGGAGTAAGCGTTTAAGAAAATAGATGGACGCACATTCAGTGCCAGCTACTCCTATTAATTATAGGTCTTACTAGAATTTAGCCACCTAAAAAACTTAATTTCCTTAACTAATTAAGACCTGGATGCAGGTTGAGAAAAGTTTTGTTGATGTATTTATACTGAACCAACAGGTCTATTTGTCTGACTACCAAGTTGTATTGTTTAAGAATGTTAACCTTGTAGATACCGTTGTAAAAAAAAAATAACCAAAATTTAGACTCAACATGTTTTGACTGATTAACTACTTCAAGAATATAATTGTTGCCACACAATTCCTTTAACATGATATGCAGTCTATTCTATTTAGTGGATATAAGCTTATTTTACTTGTTAGCTTATTTATTTTACTTGTTATTAACCTCTTAACTCTGGTTCTAAAGAAGCAAACGTTGGAATAAACACCTTGGAGATGGCTGCATGGCCAAGAATATCATCAGGACAAGTGGGTTCCTCAATCCACAGAGGACGAAACTCTGCAAGCCTGGTTACCCAAGAAATGGCCTCGGCAACATCCCATCGCTGATTGGCATCAATCATCTGACAAAAGTAATGCAAAAAGTAATATGTTATGTAACTCTCATAATCACAAAGTACTTGAATTAAGAACATATTTAATTTTTGGTTCAGTTATTATGTTTTATTACCAGAGTCTTCTCTGGACCAATCATCTTTCGAATGAGGCTGCATCTACGTATGTCATCCTGGAGATCCGCCCCTACCTTCACTTTGAACTTGGTCCAGCCTTCAGCCAATGCAGCAGAACACAGCTACAAACACCAAAAACAGAGCAAATTAAGCAGAATTTGTGCACCCAACTTTTTTTTAACTTACAGTGGAGAAAAAAAGTATTTGGTCAGCTACTGATTGTGCAAGTTCTCATACTTAGAAAGATGAGAGAGGTCTGTAATTTTCATCATAGGTACACTTCAACTATGAGAGACAAATGAGAAAAAA